>CAUYQV010052718.1:0-28081 GCA_963574575.1 Galagoides demidoff
GAACACTGCTACACTGCTGGTGGGAATGCAAATTAATTCGTTCCTTTTGGAAAGACATCTGGAGAACACTGAGAGAACTAAAAATAGACCTGCCATTTGATCCTGCAATTCCTTTATTAGGTATATATCCAGAAGACCAAAAACTGAATTACAACAAAGATTTTTGTATCAGAATGTTTACTGCAGCCCAATTCATGATTGCTAGGTCTTGGAAGAAACCCAAATGCCCAGTGACCCACAAATAGATCAATAAATTGTGGTATAGTACACCATAGAATATTATGCAGCGCTAAAGAAGGATGGAGACTTTACCTCCTTCATGTTTATTTGGATGGAATTGGAAAATGTTCTTCTTAGCAAAGTATCTCAAGAATGAAGAAAAAGTATCCAATGTACACAGCCCTATTTTGAAACTAATTCATGGCTTTTATAGGAAAGTCATAACCTATTTATAGCCTTAGAATATGGGAGGGGGGTGGGTGGTTGAGGTGAGGGGAATAGATGGGGGAGGGAGGGAGATTGGTGGGGTCACCTCTATGGTTTATCTTACAAGGGTACAAGTGAATCTTTCTAAAAGCAGAATATGAACATTTTAACTCAATAACTAAGAAAATGACATGAAGGTTATCTTGACTAGTTTGATGAGAGTATTTCAAAATGTACATGAAACCAGCACACTGTACCCCATGATTGCATTAATGTACACAGTTATGCTATAAGAAATTAAAAAATTCATAAAAAATAAAATAAAAAATAAAAATAAGCCAAAGAAGATAAAAGATTCTCAGAACAACATCAAAGCAAACAAACACATAAAAGGTAATTGGTGGGACCACACCTACAGTGCATCTTACAAGGGTACATGTAAAATTTACTAAATGTAGAATATAAATGTGTTAACACAATAACTAAGAAAATGCTATGAAGGCTATGTTAACCAGTTTGATGAAAATATTTCAAATTGTATATAAAACCAGCATACTCTACCCCAATGATTGCATTAATGTACACAGTTATGATTTAATAAAAATAATAATAAAATAAAATAAAAGGTGGTCAGATGATGACCCAGCAGGATGAGGCAGGAAGATGGAATGTACAGAATCAGGAAAGTCACATCTGTCTGGCCAGTAACACACACGCTAGGGATACACTCCCTGGGGCTCCACACCAGGTCCTAACAATCCTTCCTACTTAGGAACTCTTGAGATCTGATCAAGTGCCTTTATACTGGCATTCATCCCAGTTCCTTATCTGGGAGACATCACCCAAATACTACCATGAGAAAAGGAAGACTCAAATTGACTGATGTATGGCAGCAAGCCTGTCTGATGAGTGATTTCTTAAAAAAAAAAAAAGTGATAAAATAAACACTGGAATTCTCAGTGAAATGTTGCTTTCCACCTTCCTCTAGCTGTACAGGCCAATCTTTTATTGCCTTCCTGAAAGCGATTCACTTAAAAGAAAAAGAGACCCCTGGACCAAAAGAAATGCATACCTCTTTTTAATAAATTACACACAGAGATCTACTGGACTAGGATAATCTCTAGGATTATCAACCCATAAACTTTACTAGGGAAAACTCCAGGAGTCCCAAATATTTCTATCAATATGATAGTTTACTTTGTCATCAACTACCAAAAATTAATGTCACTCTACTGACCTGATGGAAATTAGCTATAATTTCAGTTCTCCCACTATAATCAGGAATTTTTCTCTGATTGGCAGAAAGGTCACAACTCTGGGACCATACCAACCGTCCCAGTGAGGCTCCACGTTTATCATATACAGTATGGTTGGGAAGAACATTTGGGTGTTTTCTTGAAACTATATAAAGCTTAGATGACAAAGGGGAAGCTGTATTGAGTGAAACACTGATTCATCTCTCTGCATCCACAGAGCCTGCATTTTCAAGCACTTTCATGGTTCTGTTAGAAATGAGTTTGCCCATGAGGTGTTAGTTTAAAAAAAAAAAAAAAAGATTTCTGCCAAGAGCCCTCCAGGTAGGATGACCATGCTATTATCTAAACTCACTTTCTTAAAAACCATTCTTTACTGTGAAGTTTCTGAGAAACAGGCACCAGTTCACAAGGGCCCTCCTCGTTTCAGTTACCTGAGCAATACAGCCCCTGCTTGTCTCACACACAGTTGGCTATTTGGATGTTTGGAGGTTACTGGATTATTTTACAGTTTCAGTCTTCTCTCTCTCTCTGTCTCTTTCTCTTGTGTATGTTCTTAATTAAAAAGTTGAAAGTACATGAAAAATGTTCTTCAGACAAGCCACCCATTTTAAAGTAAATTCATCAAGGTGGACACACACTGCCTTCTGGATTTAGCAAAGGGCTTTGGGATCAGAGCTTGATTCTCCCTCCACAGAAAGCTCAATTCTGAATCCATTTCTTTCTCTTTCTCTCTCTCTCTTGCCCCCTCTCTCTCTCACCTAAACTCTTGCATAAATCCTTTTTTACATCAAGATATTTATTATCAAGTACCACTCTATCTCTGAACAGAGCCAGATTTCTCCTCTCTTAAAAGCATCTTCCTAATGTTACAATTTGAGGCAACAACTTTTGCCCCAGTTATTTCTCCACCTGCATTTTATGCTCAGGGCTCTTAGATGAGGCTCTTCTCCCAGCCTTTGATTCCTCACCACCCAATACTAATCCCTTGCAATGTGGTTTCCACCTCCTCGATTGCTAAAACTGAACTTTCAAATGTCACTGAATGCAACAGCTGGTCCCAAGTTTCAACATAAATCCCTCAGCTTTATGGAACACGACAGGTTCCTCACCTACTGTTCCAAGGCTGTGGGTCTTGCTGTCCTCTGTGCTGCCTTCTCTAATCCCCTAGACATACATGTTCCCAAAGTTTAATTATCACCCTTCTCCTCTTTTTATAGTTTTCATTTGATAATTTTAAAGTCTGTGGGGATTTTGGTGGCCTTACTCCTCCCCAAGTTTCACATACATGTTTCCAGCTCTATGTAGGGATCTTTACAATTGATATTTCAAATTTAATGAAATATCACAAATAAATCTATCTATTCCTCTCAATTTCCTCCTCAACCTTTTACTTAAATGTTCCTTTGACTCCTCTGCTAAGGGAATTAATTATGCAACTCAAAATCTTGCAGGTATCATTGACTCTGCTCTACTTCTCAGAGATTTTGCTTTTGCTGTGTGTATTAGAAGGTCTTTTCATGGCTTGGCACCCATAGCTCAGTGGTTACAGCACCAGCCACATACAACAGAGCTGGTGAGTTTGAGCCTGGCCCAGGCCTGCTAAACAACAATGACAACTACAATAAAATATATATAGGCATTGTGGCAGGTGCCTGTAGTCCCAACTACTTGGGAGGTTGAGGCAAGAGAATTGCTTGAACCCAAGAGTTTGAGGTTGCTGTGAGTTGTGATGCCACAGCACTCTACTGAGGGTCTTTCCAGTCCTACTGTTACACACATACACACGCACACACACATATCTGTTACCAAAGGTCCAATATAATGACATCACTCCTTGATTGTCCTTAATGAGTAAATCCAGCCATGTTATCCACCTGCTGGTAATTTTTTTCAGCCTGCATTTTAACTCCAGTTCTCTTATACAGCTTTATCTTTTGTTCCCAATATCTATTTTAAGTTTTAAATAAAGTGCATTATTTTCTGTTCCCTGAATATGGTCTAGAAGATATTTCTTCCTCAATCTATTAGTTTACTCAGGTTTCTTTTTCCTGTTAATTTGCATCAAAACTCCATCTTTCAAAGTTTTTCATTTGTCAAAGGACATCTCAAAGTCCATCAGCTCTGTGAAGCTTCCCTCATCTTCTCCACAGACACCTTGCATTTTCAGAGCTATGTGTGCCTCTAAGCTTTCTTTACCTTAGACTTACTTATATTTTTTAATTTATCATCTGTGTTTGCTTAGCTTTTCTCAGTCTATAAAGAACTTTCCATAATTCCTTCATCTTCATTTAGTGAAAAGAATTAGGGTTTGGAACCAGAAAACCCATGTTTGATACCTTCCCCTCACTGTATGAGTGATGAGAAGAGAATATCCTTAGCGAGGGGCTTCCATATCAAAGTCAGGGTCCTGGATCTTGATGCTATTGTTTTCATCACACCCCAGTAGCTACATCTCACTCCCTTTACCTCACCCCAGAGTCTATCACAAATGTCAGACAGTAGAAGCCCACAAATAACTAGATTTAAAGTGAAAACAAAAATTGATACTGATGTTGGAGAATAAGTACCTTAAATGAAACTCTGTAAACACCTCTGTACAGTCAGACAGGCTTTAGAACTTGGGACCCACTAGTAGACAGCTTTTAAATGACTCCCTCACATTTAAATTTATTTCTAAATTCATTTAAACTTGAATATTGTCAAACCAAAAATAAACAATCTACACATAGTCCTATCCCATTCCTATCTCCCATTTATTCTTAGGTTTATACCCAGCCTCCTTTAGGCATTTAAATTACCTGTGCTGCCCCCAAAACCTAATTTAGGTTTTTAATCTTTGATCTATAACTACACTTAGGGTAAAGAAAGAAAATCAGTGAGGGTACTAGAATAAAAGTTAAATAAAACAAAATTATTTATTGTGTGAGAGAGGGAAAAGAATAAGAGTCCCAGTTTCAAGTAAGTTTTTCATTTTTTAGAAAAAAAATTAAGAACTCAAGAGTATCAGGGGTCAAACTTCAGTGTCTTTTCAAGACTTTCTCTCTTCCTCATTTGTTATTTTTGTAAGGCTTTGTATGCATGTTCTTTTCATCTTTCTTTTTTCTGTTGTTGTTTTATTTTGGAGACAGGGTCTTGCTCTGTTGCTGGGCTGGAGTATAATGGTGTCATCATAGCTATGCTAGTGTGTATCTTTAGCAAGAAAAATCACTTGACTGCTGAGTCTCAGTTTCCTTATCCATAAAACATTTTAGTAATTTTACCTACCTCACTGGGTTTTCAAGACTAAAGGAGGTATAAAAGCAAAATGCTCTATGAGAATAAATTCCTTTTTTTGTGGTGAGTTTCATATACCATCCAGTACCTAGCATGGCCTCTTGCCCATACTAGGTTCTTCATGAATAGTTTCTTATGATTAATTAATCGGTGGGGAGGGAAAGAAAGTAATACATCAGAATTCTGTAGAGGATATTCAAAAGACATAGGCCTATTCCCAACCCCAGATATGTTGATTTAGGGGTTAAAATTTGGACACACATATTATTCATATATTCTTTAGCCAAAAATTATAGCTACATTCCTTGTGACCTATTGGTCTAAATTAATTGGCCTGATTTTCAAGCAAAATAATATTTGATTCCAACCAATTTCTTTTTTATCTCATTCTCTCCCCTTTTCTCTTGGGTCTTCAGCTCAAGGTTAATGCCTTAATACACAACAAAATAACCCATGCCTAGTGTAGATATTGGCTTTATACTGAATATCAGAGATTAAAATTACTTTTTTAAAAATTGAATTGATGATCCCATGTAACCTAATCATTGGGTAAGTATATTAACAAAGAGATAAAAATGTGTATAGGCAAAATTTAACATAAAGAAATATTAACAATATAAGGATATGACCTATTTAGAGGAAAAAATAAAGCTCAGAACATGAGAACAGCAAATACAGAGAGCAGTCACTACCCTTAGGGCTAAGACAGAGTGCTCAAGGAAGCAACAAATCTGGAAGTGCCCATGCAAAACCAGAGTCCAGATGTGGCTTGAAAGGGTGCAGGTATGGTCCACTGGGTGGCAAGGACTTTGATGGAAGTGGTTATGTGGTAAACTTCACTGGTAATCTTCCATCTGAGATGACAGACATCTTGTCTTCCACTGTTAAAGGCCTTGCCTTCCAGAATCCTGCTGGTAGTGATGAAGCCTCAGAACCAGGAAGAAGACCCTCCTCCCCCAATGTCTTTCTAATACTCTCTACTGGGGAAGCAGGGCAATAAAAGGTGAATGTGGCACTGAGAGCATGGTTATTTCACATATGCCAAGCTCTTACAACCTTAAGACAATCTTTGTGACAGGTATTACTCTTTTTTAATTCTCTTTTCTCTCATGGACAATAAAACTGAAGCTCAGAGAAGTGAAGTCACTTAATGATGATCATATAGGAAGTAAGTGATAAGAGTCAGGATTTGACCTCTGGTCTGACTTCAAAGTTTATATATAATCTTTTGATTATGCTGAATTACAGAAGCAAGTTCACTAGATTAAGATGTAAAAAAACTGGAATTTAGATTTTTAGCTGGGAAAGTCTAAATTTGCACTTTTTACGTGCACTTGAGACTTCACTTGGAGTCTTCCCCTTGAAATCAGTCAAGTAGTTTTCCCAGCCCTGGAATAAGAGAACAGTAGTACTGCCCTCAAAGGCATACTAAAGCAGTATTATAAATACTGGTACACATGAAATATAATATCCATATTACTTTATATGAAGGAATAAATTTTTCAGTAAATGAAGTATGTTATTTCATCATGAACCAAATAATCTAATTTGCTTCTGTGCCTTTTTCAGAATGTTATAGTTCTCTGTAAATAATTAATTATTTGAAATAAATTTGGTTCAGGTAGAGGCTATTCCAACCTAGAATGGATAAATTACAAATTTGTAAACAATGTACTTGAAACAAACATCTGGTTCTAAAAATCTGTATCTAGAATTTAATAATTCTGGAAAGATATTTTGCTGTGGTTGCTTATTGAAACAGAAATTATTTCCAGTTTTGGTGAAAGAAAATGTATGTGTGACTGATCAAAAGCCACTAATGACCTGGGGGTGGAGCAAGAAGGCAGACGAGAAGGATCAATCAGCTGAGCTCTCCTGGAACAACTCAGGAAAAAAGAAACTGCCCACCCATATCTGGCATGGGGATCTTACTCAGAGTCATAGTTCAGGGAACACAGCAAGGAGGTGGTGAGCTGGATATAGCGTATGAAACAGAACAGTGGAAATCTCATGAAATAGGCAAGTGATAGCCAATGGCTAGATTGGCTGGCCCCACATGAAGGTCTAGGACAGGAGAAGTCTTTCCAGAGTTTTCAATTGTTTGGGGAAGCTAAACATTGAGTGGAAAGCTCAGAAGAATGGGCAGATTCGAAAAGTATACAGGAACTAGATTTGAATACTGGTTGGAGTAGATTTGCCATAGGTTTGGTGGCTGGGGAAGGATTCTTGTGAGTTTTAAAATCCCAATTGGGCAGGCTCTGAATACTGAGGAAACAATCAAGCAATCACTGAAGGCAACTAAGTTTGGAATAAGGACCATTGAGGTTACTAGCTCTATTGTTCATCTCCTAAAAAAAACCTACAGCACCATATGCTGTCCCAGTGACATGTTGCAACATATTGTCATCAAGAGCAAGGACTTCTAGTTGTTTGGCCATGCAACATATTGTTATCAAGAGCAAGGACTTCTGGTTTTTTGGCCATGAGGAAGAGTTTGTCCTTGAACTGAGGACAGTTCAAGACCTAACCTCTGAGACAAAGTAATTTGAAGCAAAGGAGGCAGTGAAAATGAAAAAGGAAGACAAGAAGGTGAACCAGAAGAAAGAAAACATGAGGAGGAACCAACAGAAAAACTTGGAGAAACATGAGAAACCAAAACAAAGGAACTCCTACAAGGGAACATGAGGCAGCTACTGCAGAAGACTCCACCTATAAAGATTTAATGCACCTTGAGCCTGTGGCTCAAAGGAGAAGGGTGCCAGCCCCATATGCCATATGCTGGTTCAAACCCAGCCCCAGCTAAAAAAAAAAAAAAAATGCAAAAAAAATATTTAATGGACTTGACAGAGAGAGAATTTAAAATATGGATGATAAAGACAATAAAAGTAAAGAACAAGAAAATGAAAAGACAGAAAGACAGAACCAAAAGTCAGAGAAGAGATATATAGAATATAGAAAGAATATGGCACAGCCTGAGGAAATGAAGAAGACAATCAGGGAATGTGAAGATGCAGTAGAAAGTATCCAAAACAGGTTAAACCATGGAGAAGAAAGAATATCAGAGCTAGAGGATAAAGTGTTAGAGTTCAGCCAAGCAGTTAAAGAAGTAGAAAAGAAGAGAAAGAAAGCACATCAGGCACTTAGAGAACTAAAAGACTCCATTAAGCATTCAAACATACCAATATCAGGGATTCCTATAAGGGAAGAAGATGTTCCCAAAGGAATGGAAACCCTTAAAGAGACTATCATAAATTAAAACTTTTTAAGTTTTACTAAAGACCCTGACAGACTTCTTTCAGATGGATATCAAACCCCTGGGTTATTTCAATTCAAAATGAGCCTCTCAAAGACACATTGTAATGAACCTGTCCAAAATCAAGATGAAAGAAAAAATTTTGCAAGCAGCCAGGAGTAACCACCAACTGATCTACAGAGGCATAGCCATTAGGAGGACAGGAGAGTTTTTAGCTGAAACCTTCCAAGCCAGAATAGTACCACTTCAACATCCACCTTCAACATTCTTAAACAAAACCATTTTCAGCACAGAATTCTGTACCATGCTAAACTAAGCTTCAAAATTAATGAAGAAATCAAATCTTTTGCAGATATACAAGCACTGAGGAAATTCACCACATGACCAGCTCTACAGGAAATACTTTGACCTATTCTCAACACTGAACACCACAATGGACCACCAGAAAAGTAAACACCCAGAAGCTAAAGGTCAAACTTAGTTTCCACAATGGCACAAAGAATAAAACTGCACAAAGGACTTTCAAAAAATAAGATGAATAGAATTCCACCAGACTTAACAATTCTCTCCAAAAATGTCAATGGAGGGGAGGGCAGGTGTCTGGAGGGAAGGTGATTGGTGGGATCATGCCTATGGTTCATCTTATAAGGGGACATGTGAATCTTTCTAAATCAAGAATACAAATGTCTTAACACAATAACTAATAAAATAACATGATGGCTATATTAACAAGTTTGATGAAAATATTTCAAATTGTATATAAAAACAACACACTGTACCCCATGACTGTATTAATGTACACAGCTATGATTAAATAATTTAAAAAAATGTCAATGGACTGAATTCACCACTGATAAGGCACAGGCAGGCTGACTGGATAAAAAAAGCACAAGCCATCCATATTCTGTATCTAAGAGACACACCTAATATTGAAGGACAAATCAAGACTCAGGGTTAATGGATGAAAATCAGTATTTCAAGCAAATGGAAATCAGAAGAAAGGAGGAATTGCAATCTTATTGTCAGATACAAGCAGATTTAAAGCAACTAATGTGAGGAAAGACAAAGACTTTATACTGGTCAAACGAATAATACATTTCAATGTGAAGAAAACATTTCAATTTTAAATATTTATACACCCAACTTAAATTCTCCTAGATTTATGAAACTGACTTTAGGCACTTTAACATCCCTCTGATAGAATTAGACAGATCCTCTACACAGAAACTAAAAAAAGAGATGAAGGACTTAAACATGACCCTAGAACAAATAGTATTAATAGACATATACAGAACACACTATCCCAAAAATAAAGAATTTAAATCTTTCTCATCAGTCTAGGGTATGTACTCCAAAATCAACCACATCCTAGGATACAAATCAAACCTCAGCAAAATTAAAGGAATAGAAATTATACCTTGTCTCTTCTCAGACCACAAGGCAGTAAAGGTGGAACTCAATTCCAACAAAAACATTCATCCCATACAAAGACTTGAAAATAAAAGAACCTTATGCTGAATGACAAGTGGGTTCAGGAAAAGATAAAAGAGGAAATCATTAAATTCCTGAAACATAACAATGATGAAGGCACAAGTTACCAAAACCTGTGGGATACAGGAAAAGCAGTCTTAAGAGGTAAATTTATCATTTTAAATGCCTACATTTGAAAAACAGAAAGAGAGCACATCAACAAACACATGAATCATCTTGTGGAATTCGAAAAAGAAGAACAATCTAATCCCAAACCCAGCAGATGAAAATAAATGACCAAAATTAAATCAGAGATTAATGAAATTAAAAACAAAAGAAATCATTCAAAAAATTAATGAAGCAAAAAGTCAGTGTTTGGAAAAAATAAATAAAACCAATAAAACTTTCACCACACTAACTAGAAAAAAAAGTAAAATCTTGAATAGCCTCAATCAGAAATGATAAAGGGGAAATAACAACAGAGGTCACAGAGATACAGGAGATCATCTCAAGTATTACAACAATCTCTATGCCCAGAAATTTGACAATGTAGAGAAAATGGATCAACACTTGGAATCACAGCCTCTCCCTAGAGTTAACCAAGAAGTAATATATCTCTTGAACAGACTGATTTCAAAAACTGAAATCAAGGAAACAAAAACAAACCTCTGAACAGAAACATACCCTGGTTTAGATGGCTTCACACCAGAATCCTAACAAACCATCAAAAAAGAGCTTATATCCATAATGCAGAAATTATTCCAAAAAATTGAAAAGGAAGGAATCTTCCCTAACACATTCTACCAAGCAAACATCACCCTGATTAAAAAAAAAAGGAGAAGACCCAACTAAAAAAAGGAGAACTTCAGACCAATTTCACTAATGAATATAATGGCAAAAATTCTCAATAAAATACTAGCCAATAGATTAAAGCTTCACATTAAAAAAATCATTCATCATGATCAATTAGATTTCATCCTAGTGGTTGGTACAAGGCTGGTTTAACATATGCAGGTCTATAAACATAATTGAACATATCAACAGAAGCAAAAACAAAGACCATCATCATCTCAATAGATGCAAAAAAACATTTGATAAAATTCATCATCCTTTTCTAAGAAGGACACTTAAGAATTATAGACATAGGTGGCACATTTCTTTTTTTTTTTTTTTTTTTTTGAGACGGAGCCTCAAGCTATCCCCCTGGGTAGAGTGCCATGGCATCACAGCTCATAACAACCTCCAACTCCTGGGCTCAAGCGAGTCTCTTGCCTCCACCTCCCAAATAGCTGGGACCACAGGCGCCTGCCACAACGCCTGGCCATTTTTTGGTTGCAGCCATCATTGTTGTTTGGCGGGCCTGGGCTGGGGATTCGAACCCACCACCTTAGGTGTATGTGGCTGGCGCCTTAGCCGATTGAGCCAGAGGAGCCGAGCCGGTGGCACATTTCTTAATCTGATCAAAGCCATCTATGACAAACCCACAATTATATGGAATGGAGTAAAACCAAAAGCTTTTCCAGTAGAACTGGAATAAGACAAGGTTGTCCTCTATCACCACTACTATTCAACATAGTACTGGAAGTTCTAACCATTGCAATCAGGCAAGAGGAAATAAAGGGCATCCAAATATGTGCAGAGGAGGTCAAACTAACTCTTTGCTGATGATATGATCTTATACTTAGAGAACCCCAAAGACTCAACCACAAGACTCCTTGAAGATTAAAAAAAATGCAGCAATATCTCATGATATGAAATCAATGAACACAAATCAGTAGCCTTAATATGCCAATCACAGCCAAGACGAGAAGCTAATCAAGGACACAATTCCCTTCAGAGTAGATTCAAAACAAAATGAAACATTTAGGAATATACATTAAAAAAAAAAAAGATGTGAAGGACCTGTATAAAGAAAATTACCAAACTCTAAGAAAAGAAATAGCAGAAGACATTAACAAGTGGGAGAATCTATCATGTTCATGGCTGGGAAGAATCAATATTGTGAAAATGTCTATACTACCCAAAGCAATCTACAGATTCAGTGCAACCCCCATTAAAATACCATCAATGTACTTTCAAGATTTGGAAAAAATAATTCTTTATTTTGTATAGAACCAGAAGAAACCCCATATAGCCAAGGCAATTCTTAGTAATAAAAATAAAGCTGGGGATATCACCCTACCATGCTTTAAGCTACACTACAAGGCCATAGTATCAAAATAGCTTGGCATTGGCACAAAATAGAGACATTGACATTTGGAACCCAACAGAAAACTATGAGATGAAACTAACATCTTACAGCCATCTGATCTTTGATAACCCAAACAAGAACATAAACTTGGGAAAAGAATCCCTATTCAATAAATGATGTTGGGAAAACTGGATAACCACATGTAAAAGACTGATATTGGACCTGCACTTCACTAGTTACAAAAATTGAATAAAGATGTATAAAAGACTTAAATCTAGGCATGAAACAATAAAAATCCTTGAAGAAAGTGTGGGGAAAACACTTGAAGATATTGGCCTGGGGAAAGATTTTATGAAGAAGAGTTCCATGGCAATTGCAACAACAACAAAAATAAACAAGTAGGACTTAAGTAAATAGAAAAGCTTCTGTACAACTAAGGAGACAACATACCAAAGCAAGCAGACAACCATCAGAATGGGACAAAAGCTTGGTAACCAGGATCTATACAGAACTCAAATTAACCAACAACAAAAATACACCCAACAATCACATATATCACTGGGCAAAAGACATAAATAGAACCTTCTCTAAAGACAACAGACAAATGGCTAACAAGCATATGAAAAAATGCTTATCATCTCTTATCATCAGAGAAATGCAAATAAAAACTACCCTGAGATATCATCTAACTCCAGTGAGAATGGCCCATATCACAAAGTCTCAAAGCTACAGATGCTAGTGTAGATGTGGAGAGAAGGGAACACTTTCACACTGCTGGTGGGACAGCAAACTAATACAATCTTTTTGGAAGGAAATGTGGAGAATCTTCAAAGAATTCAAATTAGATCTCCCATTTGATCCTGCAATCCCATTACTAGGCATCTATCCAGAATATCCAGAAGAAAAGAAATATTTTTATTGTAAGGACAATTGCAGCTCAATTTATAATCACCAAATTGTGGAAACAGCCTAAATTCCCATCAACTCAAGAATGGATTAACAAGGTATGGTATATGAATACTATGGAATACTATTCAGCCGCTAACAGCAATGGAGACTTAATAACTTTTTTATCAACGGGATGGAAGTGGAACACATTCTTCTTAGTAAAGCATCACAAGAATAGAAAGGAAGAGTCTAATGTACTCTATTCTAATATGAAGGCAGTAGATGAGCTAACACAAGGAGGGGTATAGGGATGAGGGAGTACATAGAAGGGAGGAGAGGTATGGGGGATCATGGTAAATGGTACACCTCTCGGGGATGAAACATAAGTATAAGAGGGACTTTATGTAACAAATGCAATCAGTGTAACCTAACTCTTTGTATCCTCGATGAATCCCAAACAATAAAAAAAGATTAAAAAAAAAACCTCCACCATTTAATGCATTAATTAATAATTAATGTGAACTTAGCTCCTTCTGATGAAATGAGTTATCAATGGCTTAATTATTAACTAGAATGTTAAAATAAGCTGAAATCTAGAAGCTATTGGTGATCTTATCCAAAGAGCTGAGCACTCCTGTGGGAATGTAGGGACCAGGAAGTGATCATAGTTCCCATTATGAAGCCTGCACATTGATGAGCAGGGGATCAAAATGTAGAATTCATGCACTGCTGGTCATTCACAAATCCAGAATGAAGAACGTGTATCATTAGAATAAGATCACAGGAGAGTTTAAATTACTTCAGCAGTGCACCTGGTAGCAGAGGATGACCTATCTTAAGCTATCTCTCAGATTTTCCTTATTTTTATGAACGGCTTGGCCTTCACAAATAAAAATATTTCTTAAAGGGAGATTTCCAATTCTGTTCAAATTTTTAAGTGTTCAAATACAATAAGACAAAGTCTACATGTGCTTTAAAAGCATAGGGATGTATGAATCCCTCCTTCAAGCCTTCAGTGACTGAACCAGCTCTCACTGAGTTCTCTCTTTCTCTGAACTCTCTCTTAAACTTAAAGTCTCTCTTAAACTTATTACAGTACAGTGGTATGCAATTTTCAATTACTTGCTATCATTTCCTATGTCTTACTAGTGCATTCATAAATAAAATATAAAAGATAAAATTATTTTTTCTTCTACATATGTCTATAACTGTCTTAAACTCACAGAAGGCTCTCAATGACATCCTAATATTTGGCCTGCTTCTTTCGGGGACTGGCAGGGACTTACAGAGTGTAAGCCACCATGTTTATAAGTTCACTTCTTCATTCATTCTCTGTTTATTAATTTCTGACACTATATGCTAATAGATTATGGTTAACATGATGAAAAATGTAGTAAATTAACAAAGAGAGTCACTCAGGGTAGCGATTTTGATGCAATCAGAAAAGGACTTTAAGAGAAAAGACATTTGAAAAAAAGTAAAGGAAGAGAAAAGCTGAGGGGAGAAAATCCAAACAGAGGGAACAGCACAAAGTTTAGAAAGTAGATGTGCTTGTGTAGAAACACTTTTTAAAACTTAAGAATCCATAATTTGAAAAATCAAGGAAATTTTGCTGAATGCATGGAATGTAAATAATCTCACCAGAAAAATGCTCAATAGTTTACTTCTTCTCACATCATTTAACATTGGAGTGCCAGGACATCCATAACACTCTTCAGTGAAAGCAGTTTTTAATCTTAAATACCAATTCAGTTTCAATCATTGGCATTTGTTTTTGGTTTCTAATTATGTTATTGATAGTATTCAGGCATAGCAGATTTCAGAGATATTGTCATCTACCCCTCATTATCATTCACAGTATAGAGATTTTTTTTTAAAGGAGGTATATTTATTTTAAGTGGAATGAGTCACTTTAAGTGTGACTTAAAAGGATGGATAACAGTCAATAAGCATTTATAAAGATCATAAAGCAGGCAACTTTATATCAACCATCTGATTTCAAGTGAATTGCAGAAATAAAAAGTAATAAGGAAAATAATTTTCCTTATTTTATAGTCAATTCCTATTTCTTATAACTCAAAATAAAGTTCGTAAAGGGTTTGTAAACAAATTATACTGTGATTATCATTATTTAACTTGATTTTTTAAAGCCTAATTGCATCTCTGAAAAAAAAATCCATTTTTTCACTCTCCTCACGCTAAATTAACTGTGCGTGACTGGTTATATTTTCAGAAAGCAAAAAAAAAAAAAAAGTGGAGAATTATTGCTGTGGTGATGAGAAAACCTCCTAATTTGTTTTGTCAGAGCTTTCACATTATGCTAAAAGTAAAGAGTATAGTAATTAGCCTCCATCCTCTAACAATTGTTGCCAATTTCCTGTACAATTCTGTTTCACTATCTGATACTATAGTAATACCAATTTAGAGAATTAAATTTCATCATTGTTTTTCTTTTTCCTTAAACACACAGAGCCTTTGCAGAGAATTAAATATTTAAAATGGACGAACTGTCAAACAAAGAATTCAGGTCAAAGGGAATAGAACTATATTAAATAATAAATATATTTGTATCTTTTGTCCAAATCGCCTTAAGGAATAACTAAGTCCTTCTAAATTTGTATTATTATTAAATACTACAATATCTTATTTCACAGTATTTTACACAGAGATTCTATATTCAATACTTTATTTCATCCACAGAAGAACCCTCAAAAGTAACTTTTATTATTTTTATTTCAAAGAAGTTAATATGAATCAACAAGGTAAATACTTAATTTCTCTATTGTTTTTATTAAGTTTTTTCCAAACTTAATATTTAATTATTAATTATTTTGTTAACTGTTAAGAATTTTTTAACAACTAATAATTGTTAATATTTATGGGATGCAATATGATGCTTTGTATACATTGTGCAAGGAACAAATCAGGCCAATAAATGTATTTACACCCCAAATACTTACCATTTCTTTCTATTGAGAACATTTTTTTGTGTGTGTGGTTTTTGGGCGGGGCTGGGTTTGAATCCGCCACCTCCAGCATATAGGGCTGATGCCCTACTCCTTTGAGCCACAGGCACTACCCTGAACATTTTAATAAAATTCATTCATTTAGCTATCTTGAAATAAATAATACTTTGTTATTAAGTAATGTCACCAAGCTGTATAGTAGATCACCAGAACCTATTCTTCGTGGCTAATGAAAACTTCATACACTCTGACCAATGTCCCTTGGTTCCACCCCACCCCACCCCACCAGCCTCTGGTAACCACCATTCTGCTCTCTACTTCTATGAGTTTGACTTTTGTAGATGCCACATAACCCAGATTACTTAATATATGTTCCTTCATGACATTTTCTGCATTCTCTAGTTATATTTTCATTTATAAGATCTTTCAAAGTGTGAATATGATAGAAGAATTTATTTTGAAAACCAAGATAAACTCATGTTTTTTGAAACTGGTTAAGAAACTAAATATAAAATTCAATCTATTTATAAATTTTGTTTTATTTTTATTTTATTTTTTTAAATTTCAAATTAATATGAGGGTACAAATTTTTAGATTCTGTTGTTCCACTTGCAAGGTAAAGTTCCAATTGCAAAAGAACCCCACACCCAGGGGGCTTGTTATCCACCTTCACTCTATGCCCATTAGATGAGATCCCACCCAGGGCCCCCCTTTCTTGGGCCAGTTGTCTCCCCCAACTCCCTGTGCTCCTATTTCTGTTTTGTTGTTCATAAGAGCATGTAATTGTTTACATATTGGTTTCACTTTAGCATTGAGTACGTTGAATATTTATTTATTTTTCCATTCTTGAGATAATTTACTAAGACAAATGTGTTTCAACTCCATATAGGTAAACACAAAAGATGAAAGTCTCCATCTTTTCTTATGGCTGAATAATATTCCATTGTATACATATACCGCAATTTTTTAAATCCATTCATGGGTTGATGGGCATTTGGATTGCTTCCATAACTTGTCAATTATGAATTGAACTGCAATAAATATTAATTAACTCATCTAAAAATTAATTTCTGAATTTAGTACTGGGCTGTGAAATTAAAAAATAGAAGTCTTCCTCCTAACAATACAGTTGCAGTAAAAACAATTACAGAAAAAAATAATAACAGAACAGAGGAAAAAGTAATATTCCAAGTAATATTTCCATGCCAGGATGCTATTAGATGATTAATTGAGATTGTCCAGTTCAGGTCTTTGAGACAGAGTTGCTGTTCCTTAAGGGGTTCATACTGAGGCACAATCTTGAATAACTATTCATTATTATCCAAGTGGTAAAAAGAAGAAGGAATTTCTGAGATAGTATGTCAGAAAAATAAAAACAAAAAGGGACATAAGTCACCATACTTAATGTGTATGTAAGATGCCAGACGTAGAATTCAAGTGGGGATTTGGCAAAGAGCAGAGCCAGAGAGACCAGTGAGGCCAGATCACCAGGTTCAGTGCACCAGGTTGCACCACTGGAGCGTTCTCATCAGGCTACCCCTAGTCTGTTTGTTAATGATTAAACACGATATATTTAAAGTATTTGAAAGTGTCATTTTATTTTCAATTGGTTATTAATTTTATATTTTTAATACAAAGGTAGACTTCTACATTCCCAACAATCTAGTAACTTAAACCAATGACTGAGACACACCTTCCCACATTGCCATTTTTCAGAGGGAACAGCTAACAAATTTTTTCAAATTTTCTCACGTTTGTGTGAGATTCTGTGTCTCAATCTACCTACCTACCTACCCACCTATCTACCTACCATTAATATAAATGGGGTCATGCTTACTTCATCTTCAACTTTTTTATTTTTAACTTAATTTAATTGTGAATATTATTCTCACAATTTCTACCTCAGTGTTTTTAAAGGACACTAGTATTAGATTATACAACTACATTACAATAATTTCTTCTAGATAGTTTGATTATTTCTACTTTTGCTATTATAAACATATTTAAATAGACATCCACATGAATTATTATACATCTGTGCCTGTTATTTTTACACATATTAAATTTCTAGCTCTGGCAGTGCTGAATTGAATGTTCTATCCATTTTCAATTTTGATTAAAATATTGCTTAATTGCTATTTGTTTGCATGAATTTTCACTCTCTGCTGGCACTTCAGATTATAAATAAAGCTATTCACATCCAGTTCCAATCCAAGGACCAAATATGCCATAATACTCAGTAATCACAGATAACATTTCACAGCACTTTTGCACTCACAGATATCTTTACACATATTGAGTCAAGCAAAATATTCTGACAGATTAAGGTTAAGTTATTTGTGAGTTTTATTTTCTTCTCTACTTTTAATGGAGAAGAAGCTAAGTCTTCTTGAATGAAACAAAGCTCTGGGCATGAATCCATCCATGGTGCTATTTCCATCACACTAGCACACATACAAACAGACACAGCAGGGGCTGCTCACATTGCTTCTGCTCTCGCACACAGCGCCACTGAAAATCTGTTATAAATCATTGCTTCAAAGCTACTCCACCCACACAGACTCAAACATGAAGCTATGATGACAGAAAAAAGCTAATTTTAAAGGTCAGCCTTTGGAGATAAGTCTGATTTTGAAGCAGTAGCTACAAAACCCCATGCATAGTTGGGGTTTTTTTTAATTAAAAAGTAATTGTTTCTACTTAAGTTAACTATTTATTAATACCTGAGGTGATGGAGGAACGGGTTTTATAATGAATGAGACATTTAATTAGAACAATTTTGATTTCAATTAGCTATAAATTATCTAAAAAGTAGGATGAAGTATCTGCAAACATGTTATTTTAAGCTCAGGCATAAGAAAAATGGAAATGAGGTCAAAGTGTCAGGACTCCTCTGGAGGACGTCTGCTTTCTTTCCATGAATAAAGCCACAGGTGAAATTGGAGTTCAGGACCTAGGAAGCAGTTGAAGTGTGAAGGTGGGTTAATGTGCTTGGCAGTGGTGACACAGAGTTCTCAGTTCAAGGCACCAAGGAACTCAGTCTTTGATGGGTCACTTCCACAAGTCTCTTGACTCTTAATAGTTGGAAGTCAGTGATGGAAACAAAGAGGTGATACCTGATGGCAGAAGAAAGGATTGAGAGTCTAGATTAGGAATTCAAAGAGAGTTCTCCAAGGATAAAAGGGATCTGGTGTTTGAATCTGAAGTTTCTCTCAGACTGAAAATCATCCACAGGTCAGGAGACTCTTGGTGTAGTTTCCTTAGTGTCTAAAACAAATGGGCCTGGACGTGACACTGAGGAAGGCTCAGCTCAGCATGCCGTGGCCTGTTTGAATGTGGCAAGTGCCAGTAGTTTATTCCTTCTTACTGTGGAATAGTTATCTGTAGTATAAATAATCCATAATCTGTTTATCCATCCACCTGCCAGTTGACATTAGGATTGTCCCCAATTTGACACAATTATGAATAAAGCTGTTAAATAACATTTATGTGTAAATCTTTGCATGAACATAGGTTGCTTTAAATTTTCTTGTGAAAATATCAAGGACTGGAATTCCCAGGTTACATTGTATGTGCATGTTTCACTTCATAAGAAACTGACAAACCTTTGTCCCATTTTACACCCCAGTTAGCAGAGTCTGGGAGTGTGTTAATTGGCAATACATACTTGACAAAACTTACAGTCACCGGTTATTAATTTTAACCCTTCTTGTGTGTGTGTAGCAGTATTTCATTTTTGTTTTAATTTTATTTCTCTAATGACTAATAATACTGAGCATCTTTTATGAGCTTATTAGTTCTTTATATATCTTATTTCATGATGCAGCTATCAAAATCATGTGTATTTTAAAAACTCATTTGTTTAAATATTAAGTTGCCAGTTTTTTTAAATATTATGACTACATGCCTGCTGTCAGATCTATGTGTTGTAAATATTTTCTTTAGTCTATGGTTTGCCTTTTCATTTTCTTAACTTTTGAATAACAGAAGTTTTTAATTTGGGGACTGTTCAATTAATTCACTTTTTAATTTATGGTCAGTGCTCTAAGACTCCTATGTAAGGTAAAGATGCTAATAAATCAGATAAGAACAGAGCAATCTACTGCTTTTCTCAGCACATTCCTTCCACCACCAGCAGAGGAATTCACTATGATTAGAGACTTAACAGCACTGCCACATAATCTAGCTTGTCCAACATGGTCCTGGTGTAGGCTTTTTATCCCGCCATATATAATTATTAATACTTCCTTTTTTATTTTTACATGCACCTCAATTTAGAGGATAAAATATAGGTTGCTCTACCATCTTCCTTGGTCTTTTTGTCTCTTGTATGTCTTGTAAGGGTGATGTCATACCAAATATTCCTTTGGGAAAATATATTGAATGACATCTAAAATTCTGAATATGGGTATTTTCAGCATAGCATGTGTAAATTTTGGAATATGAAACAGAACATGTCCAGCTTACCCTACATATTATTTTTAAGGGTTTTCTTAAATGAATGTATTGGAGATTTTGGCATAGTTTTCAGAGGTGGACCTTTCTTGGTGCTACTGTGAAGCCAACCTAGCTATGTGTATGTTTGCCAGGATAAGAAAGAAGAGATTTGGAAAGACTCAGTAAGGTGAGTCTTGCACAGTAAGGTGAATAATGGTCCAAATGATATTTATGTCCTAATCCCCAGAAAGTGTAGATGTTACTTATATGGCAAAAGAGATTTTGCACATGTGATTAAGCTGAAGTTCTGGAGTTGGGGATATTATCAAGGAATATTTACATCAATCCTTGATATAATCATAGTGTCCCTTATAAAAGTCAGAGGAGATTAGATGATAGAACAGAAAGCAGGAGATGTGAGAAGGGTAGCCAGAGGCTGGAGTGATGACTGAAATAGATCACAAGTCAAGAAATGAGGGTGGCTTCCAGAAGCTACACAGGCAGAGAAGTGAACTGTTTCCTGGAGCTTTCAGAAGAAACTGACCCTGCTGACACCCTGATTTTAGTCCATTGAAAGTGATTTTGGATTCTGGATCCAGAAATGTAAGATACTTAGTGTTATGTTCAAAAACAAAATTGGTGGCAATTTTTTATAGCAGTCATAGGAAATTAATAGACCACTTACTTGCTGTGCATATTTTATACATGTTACATCAACCAGATCTCACAGAAAGTGTACAAAGTCAAAGTGATTAGCTCTCATTAAGGAGGAATCATATGTTTAGAGGTGGTTTACCGCTAAAGCACTTATTATTTGCTATATATTGACCTTCAAAAATCAAGAAAGGTATACAAACCACTTAAACAAAGAGGCCCAACAATTTAGGAAAAGTTAAAATCAAGCTTGTCTAATGTAAAATGCTACATAGACACAAGCAATGGTTCCTGTGCTCAGTGTGTAGATGAGAACAAACTCTGAGTTGTAGGGACTTTTAGGGACCACATTCATGAACAGTTCAGAAAGCAAGTTAATAGAAGTGTACGATGTAATAATTTATAAAGATACTTTGGCTAGAATGTACAATCACAGAATATCAGCTACTTAGTTTGATCACTTTACTCATTTACCTCTACCCAAAGAAGACAAAGAATATAACTTTGGGGTACATAGAGGATAATTAAATTTCAGAGGTGGGTGGGTCATCCCCTTTCTACTTAAAGTCTTTATTAAGTTCAGCAGTAAATTATAAGAATTTTTTTTTTTGAGACATAGTGTCATTCTGTTTCCCCAGACTAGAGTGCAGTGGCATCATCATAGGTCATAAACAGCCTCAAACTGTTGAGCTCAAGGGATCCTGTTGCCTCAGCCTGCTAGTAGCTGAGACTAAGGCACCTGGCTACCATGGATGGCTAACTTTTTATATTTTTAGCAGAGATAGGGTCTTGCTCTTGCTCAGGCTGGTCTTGAACTCCCAAGCTCAAGTGATCCACCCCCCTAGATCTCCCAGAGGCTAGGATTACAGGCATGAGCCACCAAGCCCAGACAATTATAAGCTCTTTAATAACAAAAATGAGTATCTTACATATATGGTAGGTAGAACACAAACGAAATTATGTGAAAAATATTTTAAATGATACTTGATACTCTAAATTATTATCCCTGAAAGTGGATACAGGTTGACAAATACAAAGAAATTCTATGAAATCCATGTGAAAATCAGCTCCCTAATTTGTAGTCCTGCCCTGTGTATACCACAGAAAATGGTGACTTCATAATTTCAGGTACATGAGAGGTGGAAATCATTTATTGAAATATCAGGAACATTTTAAGGTACTAAATGAACCTTTGGAGATTTTTTTCTGTATCATTTCTTAAAGAAATATATCATGAGTAGTAACTGAACTGATTTCTAATTACTAACAAGCCATTTATAATAGACAGAGAGCACAGACTTGGAATCTTGTATTTTTGTATCTGTGTGAATGGTGGCTCTGGAGGTGTGTGACACACAGTTTATCCCACTGCACGTCGTGGTCTTTCTTTCCTGTGTCCTCCTGAGCAAAGTGTTGCAGCTGTATGTGTCTGAGCTTTCTCTGCAAAATGGAGGTAAAAACAGCCTCTCTATCAGGGGGTTGTAGTGAAGAATAAATTATATACATATATATAGGACTTAAAATACTACCTGGAGCACAATAAGAGCTATGTGTGTATTTCTATTATTATGTTTAGTTAAATAATAGCAAACAATATACTTAGTGATCTGATAAATTATAACTTTCCATTCTCCTAAATTCTGAAATGCCAATAGTAGATGCATAGTGTTTAATTCTTTTGAAAAACCTTATAGATTTTCAGATGCCCCTTCTTAAAAAAAAATTGACAGATAAACTTTTACAAATTTATAATGTACAACATGATGTTTTAAAGCATATACACATTGGGAAATAGTAATTTTAGAAAAATAACTGATGTATTACCTTGCACAGTTATCATTTTAGTGAGAATATTTAATATCCACTCTTGGCATTTGTCCAGAATACAACATATTTTCATTAACTATACATACCATGCTGTATAATCGATGCCTTAACATTATCTGTCCTATTTAACTGTAATCAACATCTTTTGACTAACCTATGACCCTCTACCTCCTAACCATCCCAGCCTCTGCTTATTCTACTCTTCATTTCTGTGAGATCAACGTTTTTAGCTTCCACCAATAATTGGGGTCATGAATATCTGTCTCTTTGTGCCTGGCTGATTTCATGTGACATAATGGCTTCCAGGTTCATCCTTGTTGTTCCAAAGGACAGGCTTATGTTCTTTTTATGGCTTAGCAGTGTTCCATTGTATATTTATACCACATTTGCTTTATTCCTGCATCCCTCAATGAACACTTGGGCTGCTTCCATATCTCGGCTATTCTAAATAGTGCTTAAATAAACCTAGTAGTGCAGATGTCTCTTTGATGTCATGATTTTATTTTCTTTGGATATATACTCAGTAACTCTTTTTAATAACTCATTTCTCTCATATTTGGTATTAAAGTATGTTAAGTACAATATTATGAAAACTCATGTAATATTAATTTACTTACAACTACAGTTAAGTAACTATAATTTCTGTAACTAGGATTCTTTCTATATTTAGGTAGTGAGAATGAGAAGGATTTTTCTGCTCTCCCAAGGGAAAAGATGGAAAAAGAGTATTCTTCTTCATATAGGTATTACATACTTCCTTACAAAAAGGTTGTATTAGTTTGCAGTCCTACCAGCACACCAGCATATGCAGCTTTGAGTCTTTGGAATGTGGGCCATTCTCATTGGGGTTAGGGGCTATCTCAGGGTGGTTTTAATTTGAATTTCTCTGATAATTAGGGATGATAAGCATTTTTTCATATGCTTGTTAGACATTCATCTGTCTTCTTTAGAGAAGGTTCTATTCATCTCACTTGTCCATTGATAGAGGGGATTGTTGGCTTTTTATTGTTGTTTAATTTGAGTTCTCTGTAGATTCTAGTTATCAAACTTTTGTCCAATTCATAATATGCAAATATCTTTTCCTGTTGTGAAGGTTGTCTGTTTGCTTTGGTTGTTACCTGCTTATCTGTACAGGGAAACTACATTGTTTATTACAGCTCAATTTACAATTGCCAAATTATGGAAACAACCTAAATGCCCACCAATCCAGGAATGGATTAACAAGCTGTGGTAATATGTGTACCATGGAATAATATACAGCCACTAAAAGGATGGAGACATTGCATCTTTTGTATTAATTTTGATGGAGTTGAAATACATTCTTCTTAGTGAAGTACCACAAGAATGGAGAAGCAAGAATCCAACATACTCAATTCTGATTTGAGGACAACTGCTGCTAGTACAGGGAGGGGAGAAGAATAATGGAGGGCATAGAGGGAAGAGGGGAGGGGTGTGGGACCATGGTGTGTGACACACCTCTTGGGGCTGGGACATTATTAATAGAGGGACTTCACCCAGCAAATGCAAGCGGTATAAACTGGCTCATTGTACCCTCAATGATTCCCCAACAATAACAACAACAAAAAAATAATTACAATTGTTTTTTACTTTTAATTGTTAAATATCCTCAAAAAGAAAAAAAAATGGATCAAGGCACATTTTGAAACATGCTAAATATCTCTATGAAAACTTACCTATATTAAGATACAATTGTGTTAAAAGTCAAAATATTTAGGTAAGTTTTCCCAAATAGAAGAAAGTCAGAATAGAGTGTGGTGACTCACACCTGCAATTGGAGCACTCTGGGAGGCTGAGGTGGGTGCATTGCCAGAGCTGGGAGATTGAGACCAGCCCGAGCAAGACCTCATCTCCACTAAAAATAGAAAAACTAGCCTAGTGTTGTGGGGAGTACCTGCAGTCCCAACTACTCAGAAGGCTAGGCAAGAGGATCTGTTGAGCCCAAGAGTTTGAGGTTGCTGTGAGCTGTAGTACAATGGCACTCTAGCCAGAGGATCAGAGTGAGACTATGTCTCTAAAAATAAATAAATAAATAAATAAATAAATAAAAGAAAAGAAAGGAGCCTGTTAACTTCATAAAAAAGAAAGCATTTTCTTTTTTTTTTTTATTTTAGGAAAAAATTGCTTCCACAACAAAACAAATTGTGTGTCAAAAATCACTGAATGAGAGAAAGTATTAATAAATATATCTGATAAGAGGTTAACATCCAGGTGGATAATGATGCCCTGTTGTTCAATAACAAAAAAATAAATAAATAATTAAAAATGGGCAAAGAACTTGAGTAGATATTTTTCCAAAAACAGTTATCAACAAGGCAAAAAGCATGTGAATAAATGTTTAATATCGCTAATTATTAGTAAATGCAAATCAAAATCATAATGACATATCACTTTATATAAAGTATGATGACTATTATTAAAAAGAGTAAAAAATAGTCAGGAACGGAGGAGGGGCAAGATGGCTGACAGGCACCAGCCTCCAACAGAAGCTCCCATCCAGAAGGAAGGATAATGTCCAGAAAATTCAATAATGTTGAAGATTGGGAGCTCAGCCAAGAGAGAAGAGTGATATCTGCAGGACACCTCTGCTGAGCCAAGTTGAGACTCCAAGAAAGCAATCTCCAGGTACATAATACACCCCAAAGGAAAAGTCTCCATCCCCTACCCCCCAAAAGTTGTGTTTTCTCTTCATCTGCTCCTGTAAGTTTTCTACAGGTGAACGGTGAACTGAGGACCTATTATCTCACCCAACATGTGAGAGCTACAGGAAACGGGGTCTACTCCCCTAGAGGGACTCTGCTAGAATCCCGAACACTATCTCTTCAGGCAGAAAAACTGAACGAATGTTTTTTACTGCCATTTTGAACTTACAGTCCATCCTTCCTCCCTTGCCTACAAAGACAGTGAGGGGGGGCCCAAGAGCATCATCCCCCACCCATGCCAGACCAAGCGCCCAGTCCTGGCTCTTCAGCCAGAGACCTGTTAGAGCCATGTGCATTGACCGGGCACTGGAGATCCCAAGTCCTGCAGGCAGCCACGGAGGTCCTGGCTCCCAGCACCCAGACTAGGCAGGTCCAGAACAGCTTGCTAGATCAGCACATGCCCGGCAGATGGCCACCAAGTTCCCCACTCCCAGCACCCTGGCTGGGCAGGCCCAGATCAGTGTTCTAGACCTACACATGTCCCATGGCCTGCTGCCGAGTTCCCTGCTCTTGGAACCTAGGCCAGGTGGGCCTAGAACTGCTTGCTAGACCAGTGGGTGGCTGCCGAGTTCCCTGTTCCTGGCACCCTGGCCAGGGGGGCCCAGAACTGCTTGCTAGTCCCACATGTCCCCAACACCCATGCCAGGTAGACCCAGAACTGCTTGATAAAGTCATGCTCCCAGCTTCCCCAGATGGTGGCCCAAGGATTACAAGAAGACAGTCAGTTGAGAGGGAACCACACTAGAACAGTGGTGCCCAGAGGTGAAGAGCAGAAGCCACAGCACTGGGAACAATAAGGCTCGCACCCATGAGACTCTTCAGAACAGACACGCTCAGCCTCTCTGGGCAACCAGAGGAAGCCGGCACCTTCTCCGGTAGCAGTCACTGACTGAAGGGTTCTGATACAGACTCCAAATGGTATAAATTCATCATGGGGCAGAATCAGTGAAAAAACTGGCAACTTGAATAACCAGAGTAGATTAACTCCCCAAAGCACAAAGGCAGATGTAATTGAAGACCCCATCCATAAACAGATGGCTGAGATGTCAGAAAACAAATTCAGAATTTGGATAGCAAATAAGATTAACAGAATGGAAGAAAGGAGGGAATTAGAATTTCAATAATTTATTCAAACGATGTCTCAAGAATTCAATGATTTCAAAGATAAAATGACCAAAGATTCTGAAACACTGAGGCAAGAGTTTGCAGCCCTCAAAGATCTGAAAAATATGGTAGAATCCCTCGGTAACAGAATAGAACAGGAAGAAGAAAGAATCTCTGACATTGAAGACAAAGCTTTTGAACAATCTCAAGTGCTCAAAGATGAAAAGAAATGGAGAGCAAAAATGGATCTTTCTCTCAGAGAGCTCTGGGATAATTCAAAGAAAACTAATGTTCACCTTATAGGAATCCCTGAAGGCGACAAAGTTGCTTCACAAAACACAGAAGCTCTTCTTCATGAAATTATGAAAGAGAACTTTCCAGACATGCCAAGAGATTTTGAAATTCAGATAGCGATAGTTTCAGACCCCAGCACGACTCAACCCAAACAAGACATCCCCCAGGCACATCATAATTAACTTCACTAAAGTTAACATGAAAGAGAAAATTCTGAAAGCAGTTAGATGAAAGAAAACCATAACCTACAAGGGGAAGAGTATTCGAAAGACTGCAGATCTCTCTGCAGAAACCTTTCAGGCTAGAAGAGGATGGTCATCGACTTTTAATCTCCTAAAACAAAATAACTTTCAACCCAGCTAAACTGAATTTCATCTATGATGGAGAAATTAAATACTTTCACAACATTCACATGTTGAAGAAAATTGCCATAACTAAACCAGCTCTTCAGTATACTCTCAGACCTAAACTCCATAATGACCAGTGTAATCCTCCACCACAAAAGTAAACTCACTCAGAAACTATTGATCAAATTACAAATTTCACAGTGGCAAAGGATTAAAAATGTCCACTGGACTTTCGAACAACTCGATACTCAAAATTTTATTAGAATTATCAATAATTTTAATCAATGTGAATAGCTTAAATTGTCCTCTAAAGAGGCACAGACTGGCTGGTTGGATACAGAAACTCAGACCGGATATCTGCTATATTCAAGAATAGAATCTTACTTTAAAAGATAAATATAGACTCAGGGTGAAGGGATGGTCATCTATATTCCAGGCAAATGGAAAGCAGAAAAAAACAGGTATTGCAGTTTTATTCACAGACACAATAGGGTTTAAACCAACAAAAGTAACCAAAGGTAAAAATGGCCACTTTATATTTGTTAAGAGTAATACTCAATATGATGAAATCTCAATTATCAATATCTATGCACCCAACCCAATTGCACCTCAGTTTATAAGAGAGGTTCTAACACGCATGAGCAACTTGATGTCTCCCAGCTCCATCATAGTCAGAGATTTTAACACTCCTTTGGCAGTGTTGGATAGATCCTCCAATAAGAAGCTCAGCAAAGAAATTTTAGATTTAAATTTAACTATTCAACTTTTGGACCTAACAGACATCTACAGAACTTTTCATCCTAACAAAACTGAATACACATTTTTCTCATCATCAATCACATCTTAGGCCACAAATCTAACCTCAGCAAATTTAAAGGAATAGAAATTATTCCATGCATCTTCTTGGACCATCATGGAATAAAAGTTGAACTCAGCAACAACAGGAATCTGCAGACTTGTACAAAAACATGGAAG
>CAUYQV010052722.1:0-21624 GCA_963574575.1 Galagoides demidoff
GAGCAAGACCCCGTCTCTACTAAAAACAGAAAAATTAGCCAGGCATTGTGGTGGGAGCCTGTAGTCCTAGCTACTCGGGAGACAGAGGCAGGAAGATTGCTTAAACCCAGAAATTTGAGGTTGCTGTGATCTAGGCCAATGCCATGACATTTCTAGGCTGGGCGACAGAGCAAGACTCTATCTCAAAAAAAATAAAGTGAGTAGGAAGAGGGAGGGTCTGAGCATGAGACAACCCCACACAGGGTATCACTAAGCAAAAGCTTGCCCAGGTGCCCTGTGCACACCAGGCAACAGCCCTGGGGCCAGGTACCCTCTTAGGTGGTCACACAATGGGAGAGTCCAGCCCCACCCAAGACCACTGTGTACCCAGCACCTGTGGTTCCTGACAACAGTCCTTGAAGGCCCGACACTGAAGCTGGGGGCAGGCGTCTGGAGCAACCACAGACACCCTGGAGGAGAAAACAAGGCAGAAAAACCAAAACGCAGTCCTCAGAACTCTGGGAGCAGCTGCAGTCAAGGGCAAGGCCCCTGGAGTACAAAAGTCCAGGGCCAAGTCCAGGCCAGCCTCTCACAGACAGAGTGGCCCTGGCCTGAGGCTGAGCACCTTGGCCCCTGCTCCTCAATAAGCAGCATAGTCAGACCTGGTCTCCACAAAATTAAAAAAAAAAGAAACTAGCTGGGCGTGGGGGCAAGTGCCTGTGGTCTCAGCTACTCAGGAGCATCACTTGAGCATAGGAGTTCAAGGCTACAGTGAGCTATGATAATTCCACTGCACTCCAGCCTGGGTGACGGAGACAGACCCTATTTCAAAAAAAGAAAAAGAAAAACTCTCCCACCTGATGCAGATGACAAGAAAAGGGGGTTGGAGGAGGGAATGGAAGGTCTGTGTTTGTGTGCTGCCTTTGAAACCAAGAGTTCAAAACAAAACAAACAAACAGAAGCACTTCTGACTTCAAGGTTAAGCTGGCTCAGGGGAGCAGGTCTGGTAAAGTGATTTTCCTTAATCCTTCTACGCACTCTGTCCCCCTCTAGTCAGCACTGTCCTACCCAGACCTGCGGGCCCCTGCTGAGAGACTGGAGGACACCTAATTCAGGGCCACGGCCACCAGCCTGGCCCTCAGCTCAAGCTCCCACAGCACAATCCCGTCCTCTTCATGTTTATTCCCTTGTTTATCTTTTGGATTCAGAAGCCAAAACAGTTGTGGCAGCCACAGATCACTGTCCGGTGGAAGAGTCCCTCAGAGCTCAGAGTTTCCAAGGGGCAGTTGAGCATGGTGCACACCAGCCACAAACATCCCAGCGCCAACCAGCGAGGGGTGCAGGGCATGGGGCACAGACTAGGACTTGGGTCTCAGAGGGTCCAGTGCTGTCCCCACTCACAGCCCGACACTCTGGGCTGCACAGAGACAGCTCAGCATGGAGGTGGCTGAGGGGAGTCCCAGAGCACCAAGAAGCAGCGGATACCACACAGCCATCCGGAACCCAGACAAAGGATGTTGACAGGGCTGGGGGGACAAGCCCACAGGACGCTTCCTGAGGCAGAAACACAGAGCCAGGAGCCACAGCCGCTCCAAAACGCCAGCCAGGAGTCAACTGGGGCCAGCCCAGCCCCCAGCCTCATCAGAGGAGCCCCGTCACAGTGGCCTGGAACCCTTGAGGACCCGTCCCACTGCTGAGCTGAAATGACACGGGGAGTGCAGGTGAGCGTGGGGAGGGGAAGACAAGGACAGACAGGAGGACTGCCTGGGAGTCTCCCCTGGACCATGGACCCTGCCTACTTCCTTCTTCCTTCTGCATCAGAAAGTGCCATCTTTTGTCGACTTTTTCTACTGGTCAATCCTTTATCCCGTCCCCTCCTCCAGAAAGTTAGAAGCACAAAGACAGGGCTCTACCTTGGCTGCCCAATGCCCAAGAGCAAGTGCTCAGCCAATGGGAGTTGAGTAAACCACAGGGCAAGCCCCCTCCCAACCACTGGGAGCAGATGATGGCACAGCCCGGAAGCCCTGGGCCAAAGGGCAGAGCCAGTCAGGCCAGGGCCCATCTCTGGACTCGGGCGCCCAAGCTCTGTCTCCCAACCTCCCCACCATTCCAAGGACCATGCTGGGGCCTGGGTACCCCCATGGCCACATGAGCTCTACCCCTCCCCTCCCCTGTCCATTAATGGAGCAGAGCTAGCCTTCCCTGCCCCTACCCTACCCACTGCCTCACAGGGTATCCCCAGGCCAGGAGAGGTTCCAATGGTGAGTGATTTTGAAATAAACCCTCCCAGGGCAGAACCAAGGCGCACAGCTTTCCAGCTTGAAGCACAGGCAGGTTGAGGCTGAGGGGCCCACCAGCAGACATCTCCCCCAGGAGACCAGGGCGCTCCCCATGCCAGCAAGAGGGCTGATCACCCACCCCCATCCTGCCAGCTGCCAGCAGCTTTGGAACTTTCCCTCACCCCATCTCTCTGAGCTTCATCCCCTGCCTCCAGGGAAACACCATCCCTGCCTGGAGAATGCAATTTGCAAGGTCAGCTCAGGACAATTTCCCCTGTGAATCCCTCAGCAATCACCCTGCCCCTAGCGTCCAAACTCCCATCAGCTGAGGACAAGCACGGTCTCAGACCACACTGGCAGATATGCTACGTGTGTGTCCTCCTGCCCCCTCCAGCCCCCAGGTCTGGGGAGATGCAGAGGAGGAGCAAGACCCTTCAGCAGGCATCAGGTGCACCAGCAGGCTCAGCCTCACCCCGGTACAGGGTGTAGCTATTTACAGTCCCTTTCCATCTCAGACTTAAGTGTTGTCCGATCTCAGTGTTGACCTGACAGTGCTCACCCCAGAACAGCCTCCTTCTGCAGACAGGTACTGGGGCCACAGCACATGCACTGTCCATGCCCACCCTGCCCTCTGGGACACCAAGGGCTTTAGCTCAGCTGCAGCAGGCAGCAGAGGGGAGGTGCAGAGAAGGCAGCACCCAGGAGCAGAGTTCCTCCTACAGGGTGCCCACTGGGGCCCGCTCTGGATGCCAAAAGGGGCAGGCAGTAGGCCAGGGCTAGTGCCCACCCTGTAGGACTTAGCCGGCCGGGCCTAGAGTGGGGTGCAGTGCCCTGAGATTCATGGGGCCTGCTGCAAGGCCAGCACCAGGCACACGTTTTTACACCAACTTTTTTCCCAAAGCCTGCAATCTAGCAACAGTCATCCCAGTTCAGACGAAGAGACCGAGTGGGAGAGACATGGTCAGAGGCAAGATTCCACCCCGGCCCAGTGGTCATGTGGTCCCCTAATACTGCCACTTCAGGGTGTCCATCACAGTCACTAAGTATTTCCAAGGACCTCTTTATGGCAGTGCAATTCCCCAACACCAGGGGCCGTCCTCTATCTGGAAACTGGGGCTGAGAGTGTTGCTGGACCAAGACACAGACTCATGTAGCCTTGGCAGGGCCTGACCAGCAACCACTCCTCATAATGACTGTTCAAGTTAACAGTGGCTGGTCTGCTCCAGGGTGAGGCCAGGTCACCACCAGTGCTCAACCCACTGAGGGCACTTCCTGTCTGACCAGCCCAGGCAAAGGCCTGAATACAAACTGTACGTGAAGAGCGAGGCAAGGGAGACCACAGGGGACCAAGAGTCCCTCCCAGGGGACAGGACAGGCCTCTAGGCAGAGGACAGCAAGGACAAAGAGCCTGAGGTGGGACCACAGGAAGGTGGCCAGTGCGACTGGAGCTTGAGCATCAGGAAGCCAGGGAAACACAGCAAGAGTGACACCAAGCAGGAGCCACAAGCTGTGCCACAGCAGAGGGGCCAGGTGGACAAGGTGCAGAGACCAGCAGACCATGCCACTGTCCAGTTTGGCATGGCCCAAAGCCCAGCTCTGTATATCCTGCAAGCCAAGAAAGGTGATTATATTTGTAAATGGTTGGGGGAGGGAGGTGGATCAAAAGAAGAATATTTCATGACATATGAACATTACATGAAAATCAGATTTTAGTCTCCATCAGTAAGTGTCTCTGGAGCACAGCCACAGTCCTCCATGGCTGCATCCACGCTGCAAGGGCCGAGGCAGGCAGTCCTGGGGGTCTGGCCCACAGAGCCTGAAACACCACTGCAGGACAAGAAAGGTGGCCTGGGGGGCCTCTGTGGGGAGGGGCTCCTGTCTGGGCACCTGCTCAGAGCCAGAGCCCCACCCCTCTGCCCCAGTCTCGGGCCTCCCACTGCTGAAACTTGAGAAGCCACAGCCATGGACATGGCTTAAACAGGGACAGGAAACAGGCCAGGGGGAGAAACGTGTTTCCCCACAGGTATCTTCAAAGGACATTAGGCTGCAACCACCTGGGCCAGGATCCAGGTCTTTCCAGAGGGAGGAGGACAACTTCCTCCAAGGACAGGTCATCCTTGGTCAGCTAGAAAGTCCTCAATGGGGAAAAGGAGTGGGGGACACTTACCACGTCAGGTCCCCACAAGGTCCTAAATCCCATTGAGGCTCCTGCCCTCATTGGCACCACTGAAAGCCCCATCCCTGCACTGTGAGACCCCACGTCTCTACAGACCAAACCACGGCTGGACCAAATAGACCCTGACCTCACCCTGCTACTCAGAATTCCCCTTGGTTTCATGCTGGTCTGTGCCAAAGCCAGATCTTTCCCATCCATACACACCGCATCAACAACTCACTAACACCAGCATCAAGCCATGTCTACCCTAGGGCCTGGGCAGACTGACCCACACCCGTGTCAGACCTGGGCACAGGCCTGCAGGTGCCACCTCCAGCCAGTCCAGGTCACTAGCAGCCATGCTGCCCCCACCACACCTGGCCCAGGACCCCCCACAGCTGCCAAAGCTAGGAAATGGGTGCTTCTGGGCCTTGTTTTCACTGCTTCCCAACTCCCAGCCTTTTCAGGCAATATCCTAATCCCCCTCCTCAATGAAACCTGAATGCCACAGACATACTGTTCATATGTTTCATCTCTGCTTTACTCATAAAAATAAGACCTCTCCACCCTCAAAGGTTTCATGTTCACCCACTCAGGGGCAGTAAAGCCGCTGTTGAGAATGCATAGGTTAAATGAAATATATTATTAAAATATGGCCAGTTGGCTCAGTGCCTGTAGCTCAAGCAGCTAAAGCGCCAGCCACATACACCAGAGCTGGTGGGTCTGAACCCAGCACCAGCCCTGCCAAACAACAATGACAACTATAACCAAAAAATAGCCGGGCGTTGTGGTGGGTGCCTGTGATCCCAGCTACTTGGGAGGCTGAGGCAAAAGAATCACTTAAGCCCAGGAGTTGGAGGTTGCTGTGAGCTGTGACACCAAGGCACTCTACCCAGGGCAATAGCTTGAGGCTCTGTCTCAAAAAAAAAAAAAAAAATACAGCCAGTTAAGGTGGTTCACACCTGTAATCCCAGCGCTCTGGAAGGCCAAGGCAGGCAGACTGCTTCAGCTCATGAGTTCAAGACAAGCTTGAGCAAGAGTGAGACACTGTCTCTACTAAAAATGAAAAACTGAGGCAAGAAGATCACTTGAGCCCAAGAGTTTGAGGTTGCTATGAGCCATGATGCCATAGCACTCTGCCCAGGATGACAAAGTGGGATTTTTAATTTTTAATCTAAAACAAATTAAAAAATTAAATAAAATCAGTGTTATGCATTTCTTTTTACTTTTTTATTATGACCACAAGAAATTTTAAAACGGAGATGAGGCTCACATTACATTTCTATCTGGCAGCACTGATAAGAGTCAGAAAACAAACACACATGTAAACTCAGGACATACCTAGATGCACAGGCACCCGTGACTATGAACACACACCCTCACACGCACTATGAACACACACCCTCACACGCACACATCCATTCCCTGGTGCGGGCCCTGAGAATGCCTGGGAGCAGGAACACCCCAGCTGCACTGAGTGTACCTTGCCCCAATCTTGGCTTCTAAGTGCCCCTCTCCACTACCCAGCAAGCACAGCTCCCCAGAGCAACAGCTGATTTCTGAGCTGAAACAAAGAAAATACAAGATCAGCTGGGAACATCTTTTCAGGCACAACATTTCCACATTCTTTGCAGCTCTAAGAATGATCAGAACATGTAAAAAGACACCGGGAAGGCAGGTTGAAGCTGTTCTCCCTGGCCAAACTGGGACAATATGAGCACCAACATAAACACTGTAATATAAACAGTGACAAATTATAATGCATGGAATAAAAGAGAGCCTTAAGCCAAAGTAGAGAGGTGGCAGGAGGGAGGGAAAAGACAGAAGAGGGATGGAGGGGGAGGAAAGGAGGGAAGAAGGCAAGGAGAGAGTAAGTAAAGGAGCTCCATATCAACTCAAAGTACCTTCTCTAAAATACATTTTCACTGCAGAGGAGAAGAAAGCAGCTTCAGGATGGTCTGGGAAACCCCATCCTAATCTAGCAGTGAAACTGGCCATCCCCAGCCAGGGGGCAAATGCAAGGCCTGCACCACCTGCCAGGAGGTAAAGAGAAGAGGGCCACCTGAATGGGTGAGATGGTCACACTGTGGTTACAGGCAAGAGTGCCAACTTATCTGCAGGACACACAGTGAAGACCCAGGGGTGCACAGTACCAAGCTGCCAACTTACCCTCCAATGGCTCAAAAAGGTTATCTGTGCCGTACTTAGAACTTTACCATGAGTCAAATGTTTTTATAAATGAAATCTACCAATAAAGAGGAAGAAGAAAAGAAAAGGCTCCCTGTGTCCCTTACAGCCACCCATCACCTGCTTCTCCTGCTTCAGTCTCATGGACCAAGCACTTGCCTGCACTGGGAGAACTGAATGTCGCTTTTTGTTAGCAAGCATCTCACCACCCTCACTGGGCACCCCTGCTGAGCACCCTCGCTGGACCAAAGCTCCATGAGAGCAGAGACAGACCCAGCATGCTCCCTGCCCCACATCAGGTGCAGAGCCTGCGTGGCATGTGGCAGGAGTTCATGGATTACTCCTGGACTGCAGGAGCAAAGAGACGAGGGGAAGGGATGCAGGGAGGCCAGGGGGCGGGACCAGACACCACATCCCTGCCCAGGAGGGACTCCTGACCACTGCCACAGCTTGCCTGTCCCTCCACCTACACTTGCACTCTGCCCAGTTCCTGAGTGCTACCAAGCAAGCAGCAAGGGAACTCTGGTGCAGAGCGGAGAGCACAAGGCCAAAAGCCCAAGGGCACTGGGAGCCCCTGATGCCAAGGGCTAGATGGGGAGAGGGTGGAATCAGAGGCTGCTTCCAAAAGAAGCCCCTAAGCCAGTCCCTGCAGGAAGAGCTGGGCTAGAAGAGGAGGTCTCACAGCAGAGGCACAGCACGTAATGGGCACAGGCCGAAAAGGTATGATGCGGGGCAGCACACCAGAAAGTGGGCAGGCTAGAGTGTCAGAGAAAAGGAAGCAGGCGTTGAGCCGCCCCAGCCCTGAGACTTCTCTGTGCTGCACCCCCACAGACAGCTGCCTGCTCTGCACAGTAGGGTGTCGGTAGGTCAGAGGCTGGGCAGTTGGCACCCCAAAGGGGCAAGCTGAAGCCCACCATTCAGGCTGTCTGCTGGCAAGGCTGAGCCCTGGACCTTGTGCCAAAGCCGCCCCAGACACACTTGGTCTCTCATTAGGATCAGCAGATTGTGGTCATACCTAATTAGTTTAATTAAACCCATGCTGGCTTCCAGGCATTTTGAATAAAAAAATAAAAATAAGGCCAGGCACAATAGCTCACGCCTATAATCTCAGCACTTTGGGAGGCCAAGGCGGGTGGATCGCTTACCTCAGAAGTTCAAGACCAGCCTGAGCAAGAGCGAGACCCCGTGTCTACTAAAAATAGAAAAAATTAGCTGGGTATTGAGGCCAGGAGTTCAAGAACAGCCTAGGCAGTATACTGAGACCCTGTCTCTACAAAAAATAGAAAAATTAACCTGGTGTGGTGAAATGCACCTGTAGTCCCAGCTACTCAGGGAAGGAAGGAAGTTAAGGAGGCCAGAAGATCACTTGAGACTATGCCCTCCCTCAGCAAATCCTTAGGACATGGCAATGAAGTGGCCACTATTACTGTCCTTAGCACTGGAACAGGAGAAACTAAAGCCCCAAAGGTCCTCACCTCCCTGGGGGTTGATACCGCTAAGATTCAGTCAAAGCATGTGGCCACACAGACATGTGGCCGGCCACTCATCCACTGGTCCTCCCAAGACCCCCTCCCTAAGCCTGGGCAGCAGGACTCAAGAGAACTAACTGTGTCAATGTGGGTGCTGCAGCTCCGTCAATGCCTCCAGAGACCCCAGAGTCTCCAAGTTGAATTTGCAGGGAGGCTGAGCCAGGACCAGCCACCTGCCAAAGCCAGTGCCCCTCCTCCTCCCACCCTTCCCAAACCAGAGCCAGGGAGGGGCTAGCTCCAAGCCCAGGCAAGGTTGAGCTCTGCCCAGCCCCCTCTGTGCAGACCCAGCCACTGCCTCTGCCAGTAGCACTGGCCTTCCAGCCAATCAGCCAGCCGGAACCCTGCCTGCCCAGAGGGAGCCAGCCTGGACAGCCCGGCAGTTCAAATCAAAGACACTCCTATCAGGCCCAGCAGTCTACCCACGGAGACCCACTCGCCCTCGGTTTCTCCAGAAGTAAAATGGGAAAGTACTTCGCAGCCGCCCGCGGGGCTCTGAGGCTGGAGAACGGGGCAGGTCTGTGAAAGCTCTGCAGTGCTCACCGCCGGCCTGGGCTCCCTTCCGGTCTGTTAGTACCCAGTGGGAAGGCGGCGGCCCCTTCCCGCCTCAGGGATCTCCTTTGTCAGCAGCCACCCCCAACGCCCTGGAGGAGGGCCCGTCTCCTAGGAAACGCGCACCGCCAAAGGGCAGAGGCCTCGCAGCAGGGAGCCCTGACTCACTCCATCCCTGGGCCCCGCGTTTTCCCAAGTCCCACTCCGGAATGACCTCTGTCCACGCGGAGTTTCCGAGCGCGGCTGGGTAAGCGGCTACCGGGCTGCAGGCAGTCGCTCCTGGGCAGTGCTGCCTGGACTGGAGTGGAGCCCCCACCCTTCCTTTGCTTCCCCCACCTCTTCAAAGCTGCTAGGGGCGGAGGTTCTGCGACCCCCGAAGGGAAGGACGGGAGAACGGGTTCTCGATTCGGCTCCAGTCTTGGCCAAGTTCCCTCGGGCCAAGAAAAGCAGCACTGGCCGGCGGAGAGGACATTTTCCTGCCGGGCCCTGTGGCCACAAGCGTGCCTTCTCCGCGACAAAGGCCACACTCAAGGGCCCGACGGAGGGGCGGGGGGTGTTAAAGAAGCGACGGGGACTCCAGCTGGCGCCAAGTCCACTGGCCCTGAAGGCCTCTGAAGCGGCTTGACCCCAGACCAGGTCCTGGAAGAGGTGGAGGCCGGCGAGGGGCGCGCCACAGGCCCACCCGCTCCTCGGGGCCGAGAGCTCCCACCCCGCCCTACCCGGCCCCTCAGGCCCCACCCTGGGCAGGTCCAGCAAGCGCGCTCGCTGGTCCTCCCGGCGTCCAGCCATCAGTTGGAAAGTCCGAGGGAACGACCCTCGACGCGGCCCCCAGGGCGGCTGGCCTGGAAGGGCAGAAGGGACTGTTGCAGGGTGCCGGGCCAGGAAAGAGGGTGGCAATGCTGCGAGTCTCCCCCTATCCCGGGAGGCGCAGACCGAGGAAGAGGCTCACCCCATTAGTACCTGCGGGCAGCGGAGGTGCGCCCCAGGTTTGGGGGACTTTAGCCAACTTCGCGCCTCCGGAGGTCTCCACTCAAAGGACCGGTTTGGAGGCCCCGGGCGCGCCCTCTTTCTACCACCCCTCCCGCCGCCCCGCGACGTCCCCAAGCACCGGCAGCCCCAACCAGTGTGACCAGATCATCGGCGGCTGAGACCCCGGCGTTCGGATCTGCGCGCCGGGCTGCAAGAACACCCTAGCAACGGCGCCCCTCCCGCCGCGCTCCGACGCTCACCTGGGACATCTGCGGCCGGAAATTGATGTCCTTGAGGTCGATGGAGCCAGGGGAGAGATTGTGCAGTAGCTGGCACAGAAGGACCCCGTCCCGCAGCGCCTGCGCCAGGTCGAAGACCACGGCCGAGGGCCACACGACGCGGTGGTTGGGCGGCAGAACCTTGCAGTCGATGAGCCAGCGACCACATTGCCGCCACTGCTCCATGGCGCCCGCCGCGGCCCCTGGGCCCGCCCGCTCAGGGCAGCTCGCAAGCCAAAGTGCAGCGACCGCGGGGCATCCCGCCTGCCCGCTCGGGGATCGGCGGCCGGGGCGGGGCTTCGCGCGGGCGGCCCGGGTCCCGGCTGCGCCGCCGCGCGTCCCCTCCTCTTCCTCCTCCTCCTCTTCTTCAGGCTCCTAGCGGGCCGCCGCTCCCGCCCACGTGCGGCCCCCGGGCGGGCGCCGGACAGCGCTCCGGATTCCCCTTCACACACTCAAGTGTCCACAGGTCCCAAGCCGCCTGCCGCCGCTGCGTTCCCCGATCTGCCCCGCGGGGCCCCACATTCTGCGCTCTCGGCGCCCTGCGGCCACTGCCGCTCCGGCCCCTCCCGAGACAAAGGCCCGGCGGGTCGTTCCCTCCTCGCGTCCCGGGTCTGGGCCTCCCGAGACGCCGCTGCTTTGTTTGCCCCGCCCGCCCGCTCCGCGCTCAGCGACCGAAGCTCTGTCTAGGCGACTTCGCTGCAGCGGGGCGCTAGGGGCGCAGGGGGCGCGGCCAAGGCCTGGCGGGGCCGGAGGCGGGGCCAACCTCACTCCTGGTACCACCCCGCGCCCCAAGCACCGCCCCCGCCCCACTTCCTGCCCCGCTGCAGCCAGCGAAAGTTGCGGTGGGCGGGGCCTGCGGCGCTGGCTGGCGTCCCGCGGGTTTCTCCAAGAGGAACCAGGACTTTTGGGGGCCCTTCTCCGGGAGAGAGTGATCTCTTCTTCTGTGGAGTGATGACCGAGTGTCCCTCCTGTATGCCGCCAGACCTCCGTGGAAGTCAGGAGATGGCCCCTATTGCGCTAGGCGCCCTCGCATGGCGGTCCGTGAAGGGCCGGCCTGGGAAGGGGCACTGGGCTGGGCCTTGGCTTCTCGCATCTCCTTGGCGCATCCAGCTGCCTTAGCGGCCGGAGGCACAAGGACCTAGCCGGATAACTCGAGGCTGGAGGCCTCTGGTTGAACGAGTACTCCCCAAAACCCCTTCCCATCCTCTGCCCTGGCCCCACACAAAGGCCAGGATTCCCCTGCTTTTTGCCTGGAGTCCTGGCCACTCGCTGCTGCCCAGAGAGCAGATCCTGGGGTCCCAGACCGAATACTAAAAGAATGGGGGAGAGAGGGAAGGAGCCTCCCGCCCAGAGTTGCAGCCACCCCTTCCCTGCCTCGCCCTGATCTCTTTTCTGAGCCACGCCCTGCAGGGGGGGGCACTTTCTGTCCAGCTGGCAGGGCCCGACAGTGGGAGGGGCTTCCAGGACATCAACTGCAGATTCTACAATTGAAATTATGTGCATCCTGGCTCATCTGGTTCTCACTGCCTTTGCACTAGGGGACCCTGGGCAAATCCAAGCCTTTCCTGAGACTGGCTCAGTCATGTTGGGGACGGAGGGCGAGTAGAGGGAGGGAGGTGACCAATCCCAAAGCCTCCTATCCTATGGCCCAGTCCCCTCTTCCCTGGCTTCCCAGGCAGGGGCCAGAGCAGGATGGTATCCCCCTCACTGCAAGCACAGAGAGGGTCCTCTAGGCCCAGAGGCCCTTCCTGGGGGTCCTGTTTTGGGAATTGGCCTCTGCAGAGAGCTAGACCTGCCCCTTCCCAGCTTGAGGAGGAAGCCTGGGTCCAGTCCCTGTCTGGCCCATGGACAGCAGCCAAGAGGGAGCTAGTGCCTGCTCCGCTGACGGGTACCCCCAGCTGCTATCCAGGCAGCCTTCCCCTGAAGACATAGCAGTGGTGACTTTGTTGATACACACATGAAAGGAACCTGGGTAGGTGGGCCTTCCTTGCCTGAGGATGAGGGGGCAGCCTGTGGACCTTCCAGCATCTCCCAGAGAAATTGAAAACCAGGAAGAGGTCTTGTCGTCTGCAGCTCAGTGGCTATGGTGCCAGCCACATACACCTGAGCTGGCAGGTTTGAATCTAGCCCAGGCCTGCCAAACAATGACAACTACAACCAAAAAAATGACTGGGCGCTGTGGAGGGCACCTGCAGTCCCAGGTACTTGGGAGGCTGAGTCAAGAGAATCACTTAAGCCCAAGAGTTTCAGGTTGCCATGAGCTGTGATGCCACAGCACTCTATCCAGGGCGACATAGTGAGACTCTGTCTCAAAAACAAAAAGAAAGAAAAGCCAGGAAGTGCAGCCAGGGCCCTAGCCCCTCAGCATTCCCAGCACAGGCCCCTCTTGGTCTCCGGTCTAGAATGGGGGGGCTCCCACCCTCCCATCAGAGGTGCCTGTGAGGAATAAACAGAATAAGTTATCTAGAGGCCCTTGCACAGCACCAAGCAGAAGGGGACCCCATGAGGAAGAGCTCCCAGCCTGGTGTCCCATTAATGCCTGTGTCCCTCTCCCCAGGTAGCCCCTCAGTAAGAAAGGAGCCTCTGTCCTCACTGCCCTTGGCCTGCCTGCCTGGGCAGGGAACCAACCAAGAGGACCGGGCCAGCCCTGGAACACAGGGTTCCCTCCCACCCCACCCCACCAAAAACGCAGATGTTCATCTGCCGCCCCCTGGTGGTGCAGAGGGTGCTGTGGCCACCCAGCTGCTCCCTGGAGTGGGCACCACCTTTGAAGGGCCTGCCCTGGGATCTGAGCGTTAGCCTTGAGGACAGTCAAGTCAAGAGGCCCTGGCACAGACAATGAGTCACCTGCCCTGCATACCTCACAGGCCTCTTGGGAGGCTCTGTGGGCAGGTCAGCTGTGAATGAATGAATGAGAGAAAATGGGGCAGGAGCTCCGGAACGTTTTGTGCAGGTATAACGTACCAACTTGAAGCATCTGTTAGGAAGACTGATTAATCCAGGTGACACTGTCCCAGAAAGGATTTCTCCATCCACACCCTCAAGACTGCCTGTCACAGACCTCTAGGGAGTGAGAGTCCCATCGCGCCTTGGAGGTGGGCTTCAGGGGGAGTAAAGACCACCACTGAGCAGAGGAAACCTGGGCGCCAGACGTGCCAGCATCACCCATACCCCTGAGCCTGAGGAAGGGCCACAGACGGTGGAACGTGGTGTGAAGACGGGGGTCGTGAGGCATCCACCTGGCAGGAGAGGCTTCTAGAAGGAGCTGAGACTTGCATTGCTGACCATCAGAGATACAGCACAGTTGTGGTGACGAGAGGGGTGACATGAGGGATAGGCTCAGGAAAGCTGTATCTGCTCAAAGCAGGACTTGGGCAAGGCTCAGCTCTTAAACCCGAAGGAATTAGATGTTACTGTGTTCCCATAGCCAGCCTTCAGCATATCACAGCAATTCCCTTCCACCCTGGACCTCTGCACAGAATGGAGCCCCCTGTGGCTCCCACCTCCCTAGGGGTAAAAGTGGCTCACCCTTCCCTCTCTGGCCCTGGATCTATTGTACAGAGGAAGACGGTTCTTGATGCAGGATGGACTTGGCCAAGGCTGTGTGACTGGCAGAGGCCGCATTTCAACCAGGTCTGAAAATAGCCCATCTTCTGCAGTGCCTCCTACCAAGAGACTTGCTTTAGTTTTCTGCTCTACCCTCCTAGGCTTCTGCAGAACTGCCCACCCAAACTGAGTCGGCGTCCTTGTTAACCAGGCAGCAGCGGGGCCTGGTTCCTGAACAGGAACATATGGGCCTCCTAGCATGTTCCTGCTGCAGTGGACTGTCTGGAGAGCCTTTCCTACACACTCAAGCCCCTGAGATGGTTCCTTAGCACACAAGGCTCCTTAGAGAACCTCATGTAGCCAGGCCTAGTGCTTTGCCAGCCCAGGTCTCCCAGCACAACATGAGGATCAACTGGGAGGTCTTGGTACTTTTCATCAAAAGGGCCATGACTCCTCATTCCACCACCAGAGTCTGAACCCCATCATTCCATTCCTGAGGTTCCAGGCGCAGACTGAAACCCCTCCCCAAAGGAGCCCTACCACCTCCACCGTGTCCACATCCTGCCACTCACTCATCCATCCATTTCTCCATCTAGAAAGTATTCACTGACCACTGGCTCCATTCATGGGCAAGGGCATGTTGGGACCTGCCCCAACATGGCTGTCTGACCCACATGAACACACACATTTTGCAAATTCCAGTTGTAGCTACATCATGCAAATTCAGCTGTCACAATTTCCTGGGAAATTCTAGGTGTAGAAAAAGACCATCTGGCCCACCGTGGAGCCAGAGTAAGCCTGACAGGATTGCTGGGTATGGGCTTTTTACATTTTGTTTGAAAAGTAAAATACAGGCTTTTTACTTCTTGCTGCTTCAACTTTCAAAATTGAGTCAAATGCTGTAATTCGTAGATAGTACCTACCCTAAACTGCTAAACCATGTGCTCAGCGTCACATGCTCTAGGCTCCAGAAGGGGAAGGGGGTCTCACAGACTTCACTCACCTGGGGGCACGAGGCTGGGGAGCACACGTGGCATAGACTTGAGATTTCTCCAGGAGAAACGGATGGGGTCCAGTTCAGCCTAGAGGAAGAGCCAAGCCCGCATGGCTGGCTCTAAATTTTCAGATGCCTGATGTCACTGAACAAGTTCCTTGGAAGGCTCAGCTGATCACGTTCTGGGAGCTTTGGCTCTTAGTGAAGACAGGCAGCACATCCCTACGTCAGGAGCACAGAGCTAGGGAGTAGTAACGCCCCACACCACCCTTCAGCCTGGGCAGGAGATACCCCCTTGCCTGGGCCACCCCAGCTCTCTGCCAGCCATGCCACCTACAGGCAGTAAGTTGGCACGGCCAAGGGGATGTGCCCACCCCACCCCACTGGACCACATCCCTACCTGACCACAAAGCCAGTGCACCAGGCCATGTGACATTTCTCTCACCCCCAAGAAAGACCCTGTATCCCTTAGCGGCCACCCCATACCCCCACCCACCCTCCAGCAACCACTAATCTGCTTTCTGCCTCTGTGGACTAGCCTGTTCAGGACACTCCATATAGAGGGATCACATGACGCGTGGCCTTTTGTGTCTGGTGGCTCTTGTCCGGCCTGAACCAAGTTTCACTCCCACTGTGGTGTGCCCATAAGTGCTTTGTTCCTTTTGATGAATGACTAATAACTCGTTGTACGTGGAATCAACTTCAATATAACCTTTTTAAAATTCAATCCAGTATATTCGACATATTATTTCAATATGTAATTGATGCAAAAACTTACTAGAGAGACATTTTACATTCTTTTTTCTTGCTAAGAAAAATGCGGTGTGTGTTTTATACTTACAGCACATTTTTATTTGAACCCTAAATTTTCATCAGAAGCATTTGATGATATGTATCTAGGTTCACAAAATTCACAGTTGAAAAACTAGATTTGCATACCCATGTTCTTGCAAATATACTTAAAAGTTTGCCCAAAATGGAAGGAGTACCAATTTTGAAATTAATTAAAATGAAATAAAACTGAAAGTTCAGTTTCTCGGTCACAAGCAGCTTTTCATGAGCTCAGAAGCCGTGTGTGCGTGAGGGCCTGGGGTTTGGAACCCTCTGGCTCTGTCCCCTGCTATGTGGCCTTCTGTTTCCTCCCATGGGTGGCCATAATGAGGCTTGCCACACCCTGGTCAGGGGGTTCTGTGAGCGTTTGAGGAGGAAAACAGTTTGGCACAGAGGTAATTGCCCTGCACCAACAAAAGAAAGCAAGGACAATTACTAAGGAGACCTTCTGTCCCCATCATCTCAGAATTAGGTAAGCTCTGCTGTGCCTGGGAGATTTGTAATAAAAGTAGGCTCTGGGCTGGGTGTGGTGGCTCCCGCCTGTAATCCGAGCACCCTGGGACGCCAAGGCAGGTGGATTGCCTGAGCTCAGGAGTTTTTGACCAGCCTGAGCAAGAGCAAGACCTCCCCCCCACTCCAACCCCCGTCTCTAAAAATAGCCATATGTTGTGGCAGGTGCCTGTAATTAGTCCCAGCTGCTCAGAAGGCTGAGGCAAGAGGATCACTTGAGCCCCAGAGTTTGAGGCTGCTGTGAGCTATGAGACTATGGCACTCTACTGAAGGCAATAAAGTGAGGCTCTGTCTCAAAAAAAAAAAAAAAAAAAAAAAAACCAAGAAACCCCCACAAAAGTAGGCTCTGGAGATTTCCCAGATGTACACACATGCATGTGAGGGAGAGTGCAGGGATGCTTCCCGAGTGTTAGCTGAGTCCTCCTGGACCCTGCAGACTGCACCTACCCCCATTCTGAAGTGAGAGAGACTAACCCACTCCATCACATTCCTGCTGCACAGAGCCCTCCCTTGCGTGTCCACACAAAAACCTGCCCAACCACATTTATAGCAGCGCTATTCATAACAGCCCAAAAGCTGAAACAACCCAAATGCATGTACTCATCAAGGACAAAATACAGATAAACAAAATGTGGTCTGTCCATGCAAAGGGATATAATTCAGCCTTTAAAAAAATGAGGTTCTGAGGGGTGTCTGTGACTCAGTGGGCAGGGCACTGGCCCCATATACCAAGGGTGGCAGGTTCAAAACCAGCCCCGGCCAAACTGCAGCAACAACAAAATAGCTGGGCATTGTGGTGGGCACCTGTAGTCCCAGCCACTCAGGAGGCTAAGGTAAGAGAATCATCTAAGCCCAGGAGTTGGAGGTTACTGTGAGCTGTGATGCCACAGCACTCTACTGAGGGAGATAAAGTGAGACTCTGTCTCTATTAAAAAAAAAAAAAAAAGAAGAAGGAATGAGGTTCTGATCTAGGTAACAACAGAATGAGGTTCTGATCACGCCTCTGATCCCAGAACTCTGAGAGGTCAAGTGGGTGGATGGCCTTCACTCAGGAGTTAGAGACCAGCGTGAGCAAGGAGCAAGACCCCATCTCTACTAAAAATAGAAAAACTTGCTGGGTGTTGTGACAGACCCCTGTAGTCCCAGCTACTAGAGAGGCTGAGGCAGGAGGGTTGCTTGAGCCCAAGAGATTGAGGTTACTGTCCACCACAATATAGCCATGACGTTCCACCCAGGATGAGAGTGAGACTCTGTCTCAACAACAAAATGTATTGTGGATATACCAAGAACCACTAAGCTCTATTATAAGTGGGTGGATTGTGAGGTTTTTTGAGTTATATAGGTGAAACGCCTATATGCCTCTGCCCAGGAAAGCCATTTGAGAGAGAGAAGTGAAAAGAGTGTGCAAGCATACTTGTAAGAAACTGAGGCAGAATCCCATGTGGCCAGGTTGGTTGGGAGCCTAACATGACCAAGGCTTTGGCTGGAATAGCATTTCTAGACTGTGTTAAGGAACTAAGGTTGACTTTATAAGGCCAATATAAAAGCCCTGTGGAAAACTGGCCAGATACCCATCAGCAACCTCTCCTGATCTGTGGTAAGTAACAAAGGTCGCTTGCTGACAGGTCCAGGAACAGAAATGTGCTCTCTCCTCAAGAGAAGAGGAATGTACCCAATGCATACAGGTATCTAATGGCACAGATGCAACTTGGGCTCATGAAAAGCTTTTGAGAAGTCCAGCTTGAGAATTCCTTATAACAGGCTCCAACAAAACCCCCTGACTTAAGCCCTACATGGGAGCAGAGGTTTGCACACAAATTCCTGTATGCCCAAGAAGTTTCTTTATGCCTTGCTTAAAGATTCAAAGTAACAGCCTCCAAACGGCAAGGTCAGCAAGGGCAGGTAATCAATCTACCTTGTTCCTCCCTAGCCTTAGTATTCGTCAGATAAGAACAAAGAAGTAATGGCTGACAACATGTTCTCCATTAAGATTGGGTTATCTTGATAGGGTTATGTCAAAAGATGTATGTTGAGTGGATTATCAGATGTCACGTGATGTTTAATTGGATCAATGTAATGTTTAATTGGATCAATGAGGTCATTGCTGCATTGGGCTCATGCACAAAATTCCCTATATAAACCAACTGCAAATAAAGGAGCTTGCCATTTTGCCTGAGCGAGCAGATGGTCACTTTTATTTAAAACACAATTTCACGAGGCGGCGAAAGAGGGCAGAGGGTAGTGGGATGGCGGTCCCGTGACAGCGCTGAAACTCCGGGTGGGCGTTCAGGCGCTGCTCTGCTGACAGGGCTGTAAGCAGACGGCCTTCCGCTCTCACCACTTCTGTGTTGGAATACACGGTCCTTCCCCAGGGAGCCAGTTCCTCCCCGGGCCCCTGAGCCATGCCCATCGCGGCCGCCCCAAACAAGCCAGGTGTAAATTAATGATTTGAAAGCAGCTGAACAATGGAGCCAGACATCATTCGAAGGCACTCTTCATCCCCACCACCACTAGACAATGGAGCAGAGGATGATGACGGTGATGAATTTGGGGAATTTGTTAAGTTTTCAGAAGTTAGCCCTTCTGGTGTAGGATTTGTTGATCTTGAGACACCAGATTATACTCGTCCCAAGGAAGAGCTTGTTCCTTCAAACCATTTTATGCCAATTCATGATTTCTCAGAAAATGTAGATAGCCTTACAAGCTTTAAGTCCACTAAAAATGGTAACGATAAGGACATCACTACTGAACTTTCTAGTCCTGTGAAAGGACAGTCTGATGTTTTACTTTCTACCACCAGCAAAGAAATAATTTCATCCAAAACTTTAGATACTTCCATTGACGTCATGGAAAATCTAGGAAATTTAAATAACGTAGTGGAGGAGCAGAGACAGAATGTTGGAACACCTGGAAGTTTCTCTCCAGGAGATTTTAGAACTGATATGAATGTTGTTCCTCAAAACAAGCAGTTAGAGAGCTGCAACGGTGAAAAGCCTCCTTGTCTGGAGATTCCCACAAATGGGTTTGCAGTGTTGGAAACTGTAAATCCCCAGGGAACAGATGATCTGGACAACGTGGCTGATTCAAAGGGACAGAAGCCTCTTAGCGCTCATCGTACTGAGTATAATTTAGACTCTATACCTAGCCCTGCCCAGGAACTTGCAGATTTTGCCACATTTTCCAAAAAGGAAAGGATACAGCTAGAAGGGATGGGACATGCAGTTTTAAATGATAGAGAAGCACTAACCATTCAGGAAAACAACAAAATTAACACAGTCAATGAACTGAATTCCGTAAAAGAACTGTCTTTGGGTAGAAGCTTTGACAATGAAGGAGCCACTGATGGAAAGGATCAAGTTTACGGTTTAGAAATCAGCGTCATGACTAACGGAGGTCTTAGTGTTGAAAAACAAGGCCTTTCAACACTGCAACAGGATGAATTTTTAAATCCAAGTGTTCAGTCAAAGGCCAGGAGTTTGATAGACTCAGCTGATAATTCAGAAGCCATTAAGAGAGAACAACATAAAACTGAAGAAAAACCTGATTTATTTACTTCTAAATGTGCTGACCTATGCATGGATTCTATTAAAACTTCCGATGCTGATGATGAAGTTGGTTCTTCCAAAGAAGAAAGTATAAAGTTTACTAATTTCCAAAGCCCAAACATTGGTCCCACAGAACAAAATGTTTTGGATGATTCTGTACATGTAAAAAATGGAGACAGTAGTAATGACTTTGTAACTTGCTATGATACCAATGAGGACAATTTGGGTGACTCTGGCACAGCCAGCGGCACAACTCCACCTCTGGTTGCTGGTACTCAAGATTCAGTGAATGGTGCCACTTTTGAAGAGTCCTCAGAGCACTTTTCACATTTTAGTGAACCAGGTCCAGGTGATGACTTTGGAGAATTTGGGGATACAAATTCTATTTCCTGCCAAGAGGAAGTGACATTTACCGAGTCGGAACTAAAACAGACTTTTGATACTTTATCAGAGGGACGTCAGTTGGCAGGAAAGTCTAGTGGGATAGGCGGTGACCCTGTTTCAAAACTGAAACATGGGCAAGAAGGCGAGTTTGGAGATTTTGATTCTGTGCCAAATATTCAGGATGACAGTAATGCTTTTCAAGACTCAGATGATTTTGCAGACTTCAGTTCTGCTGGTCCTAGCCACGCTGTAGATTGGCACGCTTTTGAAGATGAACAAAAAGATAGTTGTCCTTGGGCTGCTTTGGGGGACCAGCAGGCTACTGAATCTTATCATCGAAAGGAAGCCTGGCAGTCACATAGGGCAGGTGATATTGATACTGCAGGAACCTCCAAAACGCACAGTGTCCCTTTAGCAACTTCCAAAGGAGCAGCTGCTAGTGGCTGTTTACAGGAATCTGCCACTTCAGTTCAGACAGCTTTACTGAACCGCCTGGAGCGAATTTTCCAAGCGTGTTTTCCTTCCTTGTTTGTCCCTGATGCTGAAGAGGAAGTTACTTCCCTGAAGCACTTGCTGGAAACAAGCACCTTGCCAATAAAAACAAGAGAGGCCTTACCTGAAAATGGGGAACTGCTGGATGTGTGGACAGAGCTACAGGGTATCCACGATGCACATGGCTTGAGATATCAGTGGGGCGGCTCCCATAGCAACAAGAAGCTTTTATGCTCTTTGGGAATAGACACCAGAAACATTCTCTTCACAGGCAATAAGAAGCAGCCGGTTATAAGTGCCCATGTACGCAGCAGGATTGGGCATGTTAGAGCCCACCAAGGAACCACTGAAACCACTTTGTGCTGCAGAAAAAATGCCTTCCGCCGGTCAGACAGCCACCATATCACCAGAGGTGAACCCACGTACATCTGGTCAATGCCAGGAGTCTCTACCACCCATCCAGTTTGGCCGGAGTAGCAGCGGCCTTACTAACCCTTTAGATGGTGTGGATCCGGAGCTGTATGAGTTAACAACTTCTAAGCTGGAAATATCCACCTCAAGCCTCAAAGTGACTGATGCATTTGCAAGACTTATGTCTACAGCAGAGAAGACAAGCACATCTACCAGGAAACCGAAAAAGAAGAGCACTTGAGTGAAGAAGCTATCGAGGTGATCTCTAGCCTTGTGCATGCCAAGGTGTGGATGTTCCCAGCCACCTTAACACCTTCCACAAGCTCCCAAGAAAAAGCAGACTAATACCTGATGTGAACTGGACACTCCCAGTTGCTTTTCCTCTCCTCCATCCCTTCTCTCCCGTCAAAAGCATACCTGCTCTAATTTAAAAAAAAAAATCAAATTCAGCTGATCTGTTGCTAAGCCGCACTAGAAATGTATACACCGTAATGTATATTTATTTACATACGGAAGTCCTAAATTTATATTAGAAAAATGTAAATAATCAGGGTCAACATTTTTGAAGATTTATTCTTTTTGTGTTGCTGGGGTGTATACATTTATGTCTTTGTGAAATACACTGGTGGTGTCCTTCTTACAAAACTTTTGAAATAAAAAAAAAAAAAACTCAAATCTCCACTGTCCGTGAAATCCCCTTCAGTCTTTTCAGATTACGTTGAATGTGCTCTTAATTTGTCATATCGTATGTTCAATTACTTTTGCTCTCTTAAGTAAGTTCCAATGTCCTTGTTTAACTTTCTAAATGTATGTGTGATGGGTTTGTTTCAGATCTGGCTTTTGTCAACATTTTGGGGCTATTTTTAATCTTTTCAATCTGGCTGATTGCTGTTTGGCCTTTTGCAAGGTACTTCATCGATTGCTCCTGTGGTATAGGGTATGGATCATTGTCAGAACTTGATTGGAGGGGTTTAAAGAGATTGTGT
>CAUYQV010052725.1:0-50843 GCA_963574575.1 Galagoides demidoff
CCAGCTACTTGGGAGGCGGAGGCAGGAGACTCGCTTGAGCCCAGGAGTTGGAGGTTGCTATGAGCTGTGATGCCATGGCACTCTACCCAGGGGGATAGCTTGAGGCTCTGTCTCAAAAAAAAAAAAAAAAAAAAGAAAAATGTCCACAATTACTAAAATTGGTTATTAAAATACTTCTCTCTACCTTAGATCAAGTCAAAAGCCTTATTTTCATTATCTACTTTAGTCAGAACAACATATTGCAAAAGATTGGATATAAAACAGATGTCATAATCTAGTTCTGTACTATTAAGCCTGACATAATAGAGATTTATAAAAATATCAACCACTAATATTTGGAGGAATAGTCATATTTCCATTGCACTTTGGAGGTATAGGTATATTTTATTTTAAAACTACTTTATGTATGTTAACAAGTAAGTTATTTATTGTTGCCACTAAATATATTTTTGTGAAAAAATTCAGTTTTAATTTTTTTAATGAAATATGCTTTTTCAAAGTTTTTTTATTATTCTTTTTTAAACTTCAGAATGTTAGACGGTATACATGTTTTGTTCGTATGCTTTGTTTTTGTGCAGATTGAGTCAAAGTTATGCATGTAAGTGTGTGCTCTTCACACTGATGATTAATTTTCTGATGCAGTAAATATCAATGCCTTCAATTAATGTATACAAAATCTTTTTGTGGGTCTTGAATAAATTTAACATCTGTAAAGGAGGCCCAAGAATCAATCAGTGAGTTAGACCACCCTTCAAAGAATTTAAGCAGTGAAAAACAAAGAAAAAATCAGAATATCTGACAGGCATATAGTCCCAAAGGAAGATATGTTTTTGTCATTAAAAGTGGGACAGATTTAACCGAATTTGAATAAAGGAGCAAGTAAGGAAGAAGCCGCCAAGAACACACCAAAAGAGGAGGAAAGCAACAGGAGACAGTCCAATTTCCTCAGAAATGTTACTACTCTGAGCACACCTTGCACCCAACCCACATGCTGCTTTCCAAAATCTATTCTCCAAGGGAAGGAGCCAGAGCTCACTGCTGAAGTGGTGGAATTCGGTGCTGTCCCAGGAAAAATGCAAGAGGCCAGGGTACCTTGTGGTGCCAGAACAATAAGGAAGCGCTCACAAAAGGATGGGACTCTTGGAAGGACTCAGGAACCAGCATGACAGGACACCCAGAGGGCAGGCTGGGAGCAAACTGAGCAACAACAAAAAATAACGAGGCATTGGGGTACATAAAGGAATTAGAAAAGGACATTTTTTGAGGATATTTTAATTCATAAGTGTGAAAAGAATGAGGGAAATAAAAATCACTGTCGTGAGCAGAAAAAAGATAATTTGCAGAGTTTCTGAGTATCTCCTGCAAGAGTATTATTTACAGAAGGACAAAAACTTAAGATATACTTGAGAAACTCAGCAGATACTGCCTGTCTGAGTAAGCGAGGGCAGCACCACCAGTGAGAGAACTGTGCACAGGACATGCTGAGCATGGTCCCAGTCCGTCCATGCTATTGCACGACGTGATCCAAACCTCAATTGAGTCGTGAGAAAACATCAGACAAGGCAAAATTGAGGGACATTTTACAAAATAATTGACTGATATTTTTTAGGAGTGTCAAAGCCACAAAAGACCCTCTGGCAGGTCTTCTTCACCCACAGAAATGTCCATGTCCTGGGACTGTGTTAGAGTTCAGGGCTCAAGGGACTTAGCAGATGTGAGGTTGTGAGGTCAAAAACCTTAAATTGGGCAGGTTATCCTGGGATAACAGGACAGACATGCCCCATCTTGTTCCGTGAACTTTACAAGGACAGAACTTTCTGAACTTGGCAGAAGGCAGCATGCCAGTGCAGGAGAGGGTCAGAGAGACATTGAGTATGAGCAGGATTGGGTACAATTTTGTTGGATCTGAAAGGAGAGGCCATTTGCAAGCACCAGAGAGAAGCCACTAGGAATTAAAAACGGCCCCCTTGGAAGGTCGGAAACTGGGACCCTAGTCCTACAACCACAAAGAGCAGGGTGCTGCTAACAGCCTGGATGAGCTTGGTCCAGACCACCATGAAAAAAGCTGAGCCAAACCAAGGCTAGGTCTTTGCCTGGGGAAACACAAAAGTGGAAAATCAGTGGGGACAACATATATAGAACTATGAGCAACCAAATTGGTGCTGTTTTAGGAATTAAGGATGCTAAAATTTCTAATAGCAGCAACAGAAAATTAGCACAGGCCAGGAGAGCCGGAGAAGGGTTGCAGGAAGGAGGAGACTAAGCAGACATGACAGCCACAGGCCACTTTGGGACCTGGCCAGAAAAGAGCATTAGTGGGCAGAATGGTGGGATCTCTGGGCTTCAGCTGACAGTGCTACACCACGCTCAGGTCTCACACATGTTAATAACATGCAAGGCTGTGTGAAGGCACACAGGAGCTCTCTGCACTAGTGTCAGCATTTCTGCGAATCTAAAATTGCTCAAAAATTAAATGTTAATCTATTATTGCAAGTCCCACAATCTTCCTGAAAACAGCCATGACCATGGAAATCCTTCCCATCTCTGAATCCCTCATATTTTCATGCCTCAATTGCATGGTATCCAAATTCTTTCCATGCCTCAATTGCATGGAAATAATTTATTATATGAGACAATTTAAGATGAATAGTTCAGAGATTCTTAGTTTCTCTGGGTGAAAATATATTATTGTTTTCATAAAAAGCTTTAGAAAACAGGCATGATGGTTTGAAGCTGCTCTAATATTCTCTTCCTGGTAAGCCCAGACTTGCTAATAATGCAGGCTTCTGTACAAATGTTTTTTAATTTAAATGTCAGGTAGAGATTGCCATTTGGGTAGCATATTTAAGGCACCTGCTTCTCTGCAAAGAGTTACAGACAACAGCAGTAAATCTGTTATATGTTATTATAGTTTTTCATGCCAAATAAAAGAAAGTGTTAGATAATTTTAAGTACTTAACCACAAATTGGGATCGCTCATTCACAGACTTTAAATATTAAAGACCTCTCTATTCTAGAAGATTTTCAAAGATTTACTTAAAATAATCAGTTAATATTTACTTAATCTTTACAATTCATTAAAATCATTTATCCAGTGACTAATACTTACCCCAAATCTCAAAAAAAATGTATTATAAATTAAAATTGATTAGTAGAGGACAAAATTTATCCAAATCAGTAAAATATTCATGTTATACCACAGATTTTTGAAATATTGATGGTTTGATTTGCTATCTTGTAAATTGTAACTTGAATACTGACTGGCTAATGTCATTTAAGAAGTTATATCCTGCTGATCTTTCCAGCTATGGCTGAGACTGGGTGACAGTGCTGAGCACAGAGACCAGGCCAGGGAATGTGACCGTCTGGGACACACAGGAGCTCTGCCACCAGGCACATTCTTCAATCTGTGAACGCTCCTTGAGCACCAAGGATCCAAAGCCAAGGACAGTGTGGTCACTTCATCTCAATGAGGAGACCTACTGAGGAGACCTACTTACAGGCAGATAATCACACCCAGGGAGACTAGTACTGTGACAAAAATTTTAAAAAGACACTGTGGCCACACAGTGGTAAAGGAAGCCATCAGGAAGGTGTCCTGGAAGAAGAGGAAACCTGACCGTATCACAGGTGGCCATCAGTGCTCCACACGCACAGAGGTGAGCACACCCAGGCTCCCAAATGATCTTTCCACATGAGGCGATAGTACACTCCTGTCTCAGCACAGGATGGGCAAGAACAGTCTTCCCTGTGGCCAGCTGCACCAGTGGACACATCTGGACCCTGGGGGCTGAGCTTGTCTACAGCTGATCCCTGGATAGCTATAAACAAGTAAAAGACACCAAATTATGAGATATGGGGGGAACCTCAAGATAAAATATGTATCTATTTCATGTGTCAGACTCAGCACTGATTGATGAGGATTCCTAGAAGATCAGAGGATCGTGTGCACTGTGGAGCTAGCCACACACCTGGACCAGACATCCAAGAAGATTAGAGGATCCATGTACACTGTGGAGCTAGTCATACACCTGGACACGACACCCAAGAAGATCAGAGGATCATGTGCACGGTGAAGCTAGCCACATACCCGGACCAGATATCCAAGAAGATCAGAGGATCTGTGTGCGGTGTGGAGCTAACCACACAGCCAGACCAGACATGTCCTGAGAGGAAAGGGGGGATGTGGAATTCCCAAACCTTTACATTGGGCCCAAAATAGTAAAGTAGGTACCTACCTACTGGCTAAAAAAAGACAGATACCACAGATTGGGAGGCAGGAGGAAAAGATCCCAGGCAATGTGAAAGCTGCACGGAGAAGGCAGCTGCTCCTGCCAAGGCACCTGGAGTCCCAGAGGGGTCATTATCTGCTGGCTTTGCATGTTTGTGAACTAGAAAAATTAATAAATGGAGCAGAGTGTTGCTGGCCTACCCCAAGCCAGGAGTGCTCAGGGACACGGAAGGAGCAGACAACAGTCCTGACTGTGGGGTGCCCGGGTCCCTCTCCCACCCCTGGAACCCTGGTGGCCCCAGTGGAAATGCAGTGGTGCTGAAAATTCACAAACCAGGGAGCCTGGGGCCTCAGAGAAAGGAATCCGGGTTCAGTCCAGCCCAACTACAAGTAAAGAACATGAAAGCAAATAATACCAAGACCGTGATTACTCTGATAAAATTTCTGCTCACACAGCAGTGAGTTTGGATTTCTCTAGGCATATTTGAAATCTGATTCATACTTGAAAATGTTTCTTAAACCCTTTTCAGAATATAAAATCCTAGTCTTCCAAAATTATCCTAATTTCATGGTTCTCAATTTTAAATGAATGAATTTATCCTATTAAGGTCAGTGAATTCTGGTGTATATTAATTCCAATTTTTCAATACTATAATTTAAATGAAGCATTAGCAAAGGGAGGGAATTAAGTGAACATTTAAAACTCATGATATCTCACATGCTTTATTCAGTTACCTCTGTTTAACAATACTAAATCTAATTCATAAATAAATGAAAACTAAAGGATTTCCACCCAAATTTTGGTAACTCCTCTTAGCCTGCCTACCATATGAAAAAGCTCATGCTGGGTAATACAGTTGATTAAAATGCTATGATAATTGTAATTATATTCTCAAGGACTTTAGAATATAATGGGGGAGATAAAATAACACTCACAATAATATTTACAAATCAAGATTTAATTGCAGAGTTATTGTGAAATATTGTCAGTAGGACAAGGAAAGAAATATTTTTTGTGACAGGGACTGAGGTGGTAATAAGAAGACAGCTTAAAGAAGGCTTCAGTGATATGGTATTTAAGGTGAGCATTTTTTTAATTTTTTTGAGACAGAGGTATACTCTGTTGCCTTGGGTAGAGTGTTGTGGTATCATAGCTCATGGCAACTTCAAACTCTTAGGCTCAAGTGATCCCCTGGCCTCAGCTTCCTGAGTATCTGGGTCTTCAGGTGCCCATCACAGGGCCTGGATAGTTTTTCTATTTTTAGTAGAGATGGGGGTCCCATTCTTGTTCAGGTTAGTCTTGAACTCTTGAGCTCAGAAGATTCACCAACCTTGGCCTCCCAGAGTACATGAGCCATTACAGGCATGAGCCCACTACCACTGGCCTCAAGGTGAGCATGGATTAGAGTGTGAATTAGGGAAGAGAAAGGCAGAAACTTGGGCAGTTTCACAAATGTTAAGTAGTCCCATGTGTTTATGCTGTAAGACTAAGAGGAATTTAAATGGAGATAAAATGGAGAAACGTCAAGTTCTGGCAGAATGGATGTCATCATGGGGCAAAACTCACATGGAAGTAAATTAGAGCAGAAACATGGGGTGCGGGTAGTGGTCTGTTGTTCATCCATCCCTTTTGTCTACAAACTAACTATTCAGGCAAACAGTTGGAAGACAGCAATGCACAGGCAGGATGTCCTGGAAAAATACGAATGCTAAATTTCATATTGGACAAGGATAAACTAAAGATAAGCAAATATAACTACCATGCCTGAAGGTCTCTGTGTGTTGCACGGTGAATGTGCCTATCTATCCCGATTTGCACTGAACTGTTGTGTTCAAGCTTTAGAATTTACTTCTTCCATACCCTTCTCCTCCTCTCTAGGACATCTGAAGTTGTGAATTGTATCTTTGACACATGAGCCTGTGTGCTGAGTCCTTCCCCTCCTTGTACACTGTCCCTTTCCTGGAGGTTGCTGCTATGTCCCAGTCAGTGTATCAGGTGGTAGGTCAGAGTCCAACTCCCACACACTATCCCTTTTTGCCCTCCACCAAGGGGTGGACAGAGCCACTGTGCCCAACTAGTTGGGTTTATAGCACAGCTTTGACTGGAAGCTTTGGATCGATCTAAGTGTTTAAAAAGAAGGAACTTTTTGCAACACATGGGCTTCTTTGGCATGTATGTAGGCCCCTAATACTCTCTTCACCAAGTGGGAGCATCAAGTTGCTTATACAATACAAACAAGAGGGAGTCAGTGTGTGTTCCTCTCTTTCTCATACCACAGCCACCCAGCCCAGCACAGATGCAGTGTGTGCTCACACGTATACACATGACATCCAAAGCCTTTGGGACTTTGGAGTAAGACTGAATCCTGGCCACTCCTGTTCTAATCCTTGAGGCATTAGAAGTATAATCCACATATTTTTATCATTATTTTGTGTTTGGAGCTTTCATTTGCATGGATAGAGTTCTAGGTGGTACCAGGAAGTAACTTTTAATTTAATATTTCATTCCAGTTATTTAAAAATCTAAATTTTTCTGTACTGTGAACCATAAATAAAAATAAACAAGAACTGCTGGCTTACTTTTACAAATGATGATGATGATGATACTTAAGTAACTTATTCACCAAAGATATTTGATAGATCATTCAGAAATGCATAATAAAATATAAGATATAAACAAAAAGACATAATAAATCATATGGAAGAAAAATGGATGTTGAGTGCTAAGATGAGAAATCTGGATGATGTACAGAGATGTGAATAGAATACCAAAAACTGTCTCTGAGGCTAAAAATTCACCTCTAGCTTTGTGAGCCTCAGAACACTGAGATAATACAGAATGCTGTGATATTTTACTTCTAAACAGTAGACAGGAGGGTGTCATAACTATTATTAATTAATCATCTCTGATATTAATTCATGAACTTCCTTAAGTCACATGGACATTTTAATTTGTTCTAACTTGTTTTATTTCTTATTATTTAACATGAAATTAAAGAATTTGCCTATTTTTAATTTGACAATTGGCTTTCATTCAATGGAATAGAGTATGTGAATTATTAAATAAAAAATGTTTCCCGTTTTGAAAGGAGAGTTCTATCATAGAGATATAAGATAACAGAGAAGTAAATTGTGATTTCAAGTTGGCAAAACAAGAAGACTTTTACTCAAAAATATCAAATGCAATTTCTTTATCCCAGGAGCAACTGACTAAAACAGCAAATGCTAAAAAAAGTCTTTGTTTGTTTGTGTGTTGCTTTTTCACAGTTAAGAATAATTATTGCTTTTCCCAGAGAGCTGAAAGGTACAGATAAATAGGAAGGACAGGTGGGAACACAACAGGTAACCAGGTCAGGCAGAAAAATACAGAGCAGAAAAGGACAAGCATTTTTTTTTTTTTTAAATCAAAGCAGGAATACAAGTCGATTGGTCAAAACTATCTAAAATCTACTTTAAAAATCTTCTCTTTCTTTGTAAGAGTAGTAGCGATTATGAGCATTCAGTGAAGGTTTGCTACGTTTTATAAGCTTTCTCTGAACGAAAAGACCAGAGATGAATGCTCTAAGATTCATCCGAGGAAAAGGCAGGGGTGAAACATCACCAAACTTACGGGAAGTCACACACAGAAAGAAGAGAGAAGTGAGGATTCACAGGAGCGTCATGCTGGGAGCCCAGCCCATCTCAGGCTGGGCAGCCCACTCACTGGGAGGCACGAGCACTTGGAAGAGAATTTTATCATTTTAAGTAAGGTTTACACATGCTTGAGAAAAGCACAGACATCAGATCATAAAGTCACATTCAGTATTATGTACTGGGGCACAGTCCCCAGGCTGCTACAGTATCTAAGAGTTTGCACTGCCAAATGGTCACAGCTGCTTTTTCTGGAACGGCCTTGGGAAACACGGTGTACAATCCTTGATGTAGTTTTAATTTCTGTTGTGCTGCTATCATACTTTTAAATGAAAATACTAAAATAGTGTATGATGTAATACACTCACATAAAAGTACTCTTGATTAAAAGTCCATTTAAAAAATACTGGTAGAATTCAAAGTAAAATAGAAAGGAAATGTTTTTCAGAAAGACTTCATTAGGAAACATTATATCAATCTAGGTGGCTCTTCCTGTGGGTTGTTAAGCATGAAGAAATAATCCTCACCTGAGGTGGGAGAGCAGATATATTTTATCTGACATGGTACAACGGGGGTAAATATTGATTTAACTAAACAGTAAATTATGGTCTGCCACGAGTCGTGTCTTTTCCCTGAGTGCATGAGTACTCACCACAGCATGATAATACAAGGCAGGCCTATCTATGGGAGAACTTCATATTTCTATGAAGCAGCTTCTATTTCTTCTCTTCCTGTGGTGGGCAGACGTCTAGGACTCCTCCTGAGATTCCTGCCCATTGCACTCTCTCCATCTCTTCCTCTGGACTGCCACTTAGTCAACAGGGAGATTATCTGGGTGGGGTGGGCCCAATCAGGAGAGTCCTTTTATACAGAGCCCACTCTGAAGTTGGGGACATGAACATGACAGCGTGAGGGAGAGAGGCCTCTGGACTCATTAAGTATAGAAATAGTAATGAGGAGTTGCTGTGAGAACCATGGGTCTTTGCGTACAGATTGTGGACTCAAGATTAGGTGGGGAAGCTGAAAACAATAAAACTGATCACCGTGGAAAACTGAAAATAATATAACTCATCCAAAGAGAACTTCTCTGGAAGAATGTTAGTCAGCAGCACAGACAGGCTAAAGAAGGCTTATCACAGACAGACTAAAGGCCAGGGACTGCCCAACAGCTCAAAAACAGTAGGACCTTAGCCCCTCCGGCAGAAGGTAACCAGTTCTGCCAGCAACCTGGGGGGTCTTGGAAGTGCATCCTTCCTAGTGGAGACTGTAGGTGGGAATACAGCCACCTGTCACCTTGATTTCAACTTTGTGAGGCTCTGATCAGAGATCCGTCTCTCCAGTGCTGGACTCTTCACCACAGGAGCAGTGAGACCAACAGTTGAGTGTCAAGCTACTAAGTTTGTGGTTATGTGTCAAACAGTAACACAGCCTGGATCGGATTCCCTCAGACAGCTCCACCTTCTTGACTTTACATTGCCCTCAGTGACCACGTGTTCGCTGAAGTGTCTGTTCCCTGTTGGAACATAAGGAGCATCCACAGCACAGTGCAAGTCATCTAGTCACCCCCATTGCTCAGACGCAGGGCCATTGTGTCTTTCTATTGTCTCTTGGCCAATGACAAGCCTTCTTTAGCCTGTCTGTGCAGCTGACTAACATTCCTCCAGAGAAGTTCTCTTTGGATGAGTTATATTTTTTTCAGCTTTCCACGGTGATCACTTTTATTGTTTTCAGCTACCCCACCTAAACTTGAGTCCACAATCTGTACGCAAAGACCCATGGTTCTCACACCCCTCCTCATTACTATTTCTATACTTAATGAGAGGTCTACAGAAGCTGGAGCAAAAGTGCTGATCTCTGTCTGAGCTAACAGTAAAGGCTGCAGAACTGGAGCACCTGCCCAGGTCAGACATGTTTCCTCTCCACAGGAGCCCTCTCAAGTGGGTGTGAGTGTTCGAACTTCACAAAGGTGAAACAGTGGGCAGGAGAGACCTTGCTCAGCACCACCTTTCCAGGGAAAGCTTAGTGTACACTGGCCCCAGATCTGGCTGAGTCCAGCACCTGTGAGTATTCAGTTCTCTAACTGGAAGCACAATTTAAGGTGAGAATATCAGAAAGAGAATTATGTAATTCACCATCTCAGAGGTAAAAAGGACCTTTCATATTTGCAGGACTCTAAAGAAGATTTCTTTTAGAACCTTAAATTATCACTTTATTATGTTTTATAGAGACAGCATCTAACTCTATTGCCCAAGCTGGTCTCCAAATCCTGAGCTCAAGTGATCCCCCTTCCATTGCCTCCCAAAGTGCAGGGATTATAAGCATGAGCCAAAATACTCAGTTGGAATCTTAAATTTTTGTAAAGTCCAAAACTACAAATTGATGATTAAAATAAATATATAGACATTTTACAGTGAATAAAGTTGCTAACCCCAATATGTAGGGGGACAAAAAAGTTGTTTTATATACACTTTTTTTAAATTCTCAAGCTTCTAAAACATATCAGGACAAAAGATCAGACTAAACACAAGAAACAGGAACTCTGAGTTCTCAAAAGTCCTACCAATACAAGTTTCGAAAATGCTCTTTAATACACTTGACCTTACAGTCACCTAATATCTAGTTAGCACCCACTTTATTCCATACCATTCTGCAGTGTTTGGTATATATTAAAGTAATTATTGAATATGCATAAATTATGTCCCAAGGTTACAGAGATACTTTTTCTCTGTTTTCTAAGTGCACATTTTGGTTTTTGTTCTTGTGGCTGTCCCAAAGCTTATTATGGTTTTATATATTATATAATTTTCAGCTAGAGTTCAAATTTCCTCAAATGTATCTCTAACACAATCCATCTTCTCTTACTTAAGTGTCATAATTTAAAAAATGTTAGCTTCCAACAACATAAACCCAGAACTAGGTATTGAGATCATCAATGGCATGTTTTTTCACTGTTTAATTTATAGGGACCTTTTAGCTTGGAAATCCTTGCGTCTCCATCATCGTAGCCTCGTGCTGCCTGCAAACAGGGGCACTTTCTCTTTGTCTTATGGGAGTTCTCATCAGCAAGTCCTAAACTAAGGTGTTACTAACCAAGTCACATCCAGCAACATGCCTTAGTTTTAAATGCCTTCCTGAAGATTGTTTAAACTAGGCAACAACTACACTGGAACGTATGATGATCATAAACGAGGTGACTTAAATCTACCTTGTATTTTTACATAATCTGCACTAATCAGTATTACATACCTGGGAACCACTGTGAAATAGTGTGAAACTACGAGCTCCCTGCACGTTAAATTTCAAAAACAATTTTTCCAGTAAGTATACTATTTGTTATTATTTCAATTTAAAAATTAAAAAAAGATTAACCATCTGGGTCTTCACCTGGAATGACCTCTCAACCTTCAAAGCTCTCCTGCCCTGGTAGCCAGTGCCCACACAAATATATAATAAAATCTTCTGAAATGTAGCTACTCTAATATGTTCTGCTTTATCAGAGCATTTTTTGGATGGAAAAAATGTTTATCCGTGTTTATCATGCCCTAGGCCTGTGTAAACACCTCACATGTGTAATCAATCTAATTTAATTTTGCACTTGCAACAGGATTATGAGTTGGAAATCTTTATCACTATTATTGTATATTTTGTTGCCAAACTGGGCAATTGCATGTTCTCTTTGCTTTGTTCACAGTAATTTGTAAGTAATTTATGACACTTACATAAAGATTTGCTTTTTTCCTCTTGGCTTTCACTGACTTTATCAGAGTGGGTCATCTATGTGTGGCAGGTTAGGCTAAAGTGTCTTGATATGGTGGGACATAGGCTGCACATAGGTCACTACAAAACTTTTGAGACAGATTATTTTATGATCCATTATTTCACTTCTGAGAAACATGGTCAACAGCATCCTTTCTGATTCACCTGTGCAAGTTCCAACTTGTTCAGCTTATGGGACTTGCTGTGAGGACTTCATTTGTTTCCATCTGCATGAATTTTACATTTCTTGATTTTTGTGTCTCTCAAAAAGTTTGTAATGACCCACATATATACCACCATTTATTAAGGTTAATGTGAATATTGATCATCTGCTTTTAATTCAAAGTCTTTTTACTGCATTAATGTTCACCTTAGTGGGAGAAATTACTAAATCCAGATTTGTACTGTCAGACTGAAATCATGATGATTGTCTAGAGAGCACAGCGAGTATATTTTGCTGTTTTTATGGATGTTAAGTCCCTTTGGTCTACAGCACTTACTGCCTACTTGGCAGCAGCATGCACACTGGACACTTCATAAACCCTCTGGGTTTTGAGGGCTGGTCTTTGTGGTCCTTTTAAACATATTTCACTGGATCACAGAAACTACCATCTCAGAGTTAAGTTAAGTTAATTCTTTTTACCTTGATTATAATTTATCTGTGAGATAATGGAGTGAAAGAATATAAAATGAAAATCTATGTTTTTATATATCCTTTCAATACAGATATTGCTATCCTAATAAGATTTTCTAAAGGATACCTTGCAAACCACTAATAGCTTCAACTTCTTAAAATCATAGTAATACCAAATACAAACTTTTCTTATTTCTTGAATCTGAAAATTTGTTTTAATTATTTTTTATTTAATCATAACTTTGTACATTGATGCATTTATGGGGTTCAGGGTACTGCTTCAATATATAATGTGAAATACTTACATTGAACTAAGTAACACATCCATCACTATTATACTCATTTCTTAATAGTTTTGAAATGTACCATTGCATCATGCACATTAGGTGAGGTCTCCCCAAATACCCTCTTTCCTCCCATATTCCCCCTCCTCTCCCCTCTTTCTCAAATCTGAAAATTTTAAGTGGAGCATAATAATTGCTCAGAATACCATTTTTTTTAATGTTACTGATTAGATTACCTATTACATGAGACTTGGAAGGAAACATAACCAAAATGTTACTAGGAAAGCAACACAAACAAAACAGATGACAGCAAAGGACCTAGTCTGCTGTTTGTAGCTTTGGTCTCTCACCTGCCCAATTTGCCTTCAAATGTCTTACCATTGACATTTGTTAGTAACTTAGCTCTGGATGAAAGCAATGATCTTAATATCAAGTCCAAATACAAGGGAAGTGGCATGTTTAAGGATCAAAATTTATATACAAAAAGGTTATAGCTACATTCACAAGTCAAAAGTTCAAATATGATCTTGTTACATTTGCTAAAGAATCATGAGATCAAATTTTGAAACATGAGCTAGGCACTGAAAATTGAACAACTGACCAGAAAAAAGAATGCTAATTTTAATTAAGTGTTCTCACAGCTTTAATTGCATGACCTTCTTCCCGGCTCCCCCACCCCTGGAGTCTTCCCAATATGATGATCTGTCCTCACTGGGTGCTTTCCTATTGTAGCACCTTCAGGGACCACCACCATGTGACAAAGGTTCCTACTAAATATACACTATGTTCATATTCTGACATTTGAGCCCTTCAGAATGCATGTTGTTGCCATTCCCGGCTTTCTGGAACAATCACAAAAGCCAAATTGGAGAGTTGTTACAGAGAGAGTGCTCTAGCACTGTGGCTTCCATGCTTTGATCTGAGAACTCTGTCACCAGAAATGCCCTCTTCCCAATGCCTGTTTGTTGAAACCCTCCATAACCTGGTAGACCTACTTAGACTTCTCTCTCAGTCATACTTGCTAGATTCCATGGGGGCCAGCCCTGCTTCCCTCCAGGTGGAGCCCACACCTGCCCTGTTATGTTGTCCTCCTTGCTCGAGCCCACAACTTATGACGTGCTAGGAGCTGATTAAAGACTGAGATCGTATCCCAACTCATCTTCTGTCCAACAGGAGTCTGGTGTCATGTTGTACATGTAGTAGGACCTCAGAAACCTGTGGGAACTGTGCTTGGTTCCCTGTAACAATTTCTGCGGCTCCTGAAGGTAAACAGTTTCACGGCACAGGAATTTCTTTCTCGTTAAGTAGTAAGTGCAGTTTGGATCTGCAGAAAGGCAGAGAAGGGTCATGACTACAGGTTGTCCACAGTGCTGGTAGAAAATCCTCCCTTTTGGACAGTCTTTGTCAAACACGAGAATGTGTCCCTGGAGTGGCAGCTGTCTTTTTTCTCCTATGCAGAACATTATGAGAACATTTTCTCCTATGCAACTGTTCAGTCTTGCGCCTCTCCTGGTTTTCCTGCTAGCTTTTCCTCGTCCCTTATTAAGTGGCTGGAAGCATGGCAGCTGTCAGCTGGAGCAACGCCTTCCCTACAGCTGCTGGCTGCTGCAGCATGGCGTTCAGGAAAGGCACCTGCCCTGGCAGCCAGTGCCCACTGCTGCTGTCCAGTGGACTAGCCCCTTTGCAACTGATGTTTGTGGACATTTACAAAGTGCCTAACAAGCAATTACCCTTAAAGTCAATCAGGACATTGATTATTTTATGTTGACAGTGTTTAAAATAACATCTACTAACTTTACTGTATTTATTTATTCAGTAATTCAAAGCAAGGAATAAAAACCCTTTTTATTTTCTGTAGGAATTGAGGCTATTACTCTAAATAGCCTGTATGTATGCAGCAGCCTGCCTTATACTCTTCTGCTAGCTTGGGAGTGGGGGGAAGCAGACTGTTCTATACACTTCTATATAAAATTGTATGTTTCTATTACTTATTAATTATAGCACTCTACTCAAAATGCATTTGCTGTTTGGTTGTTATCAGCACATTGTTAAATTTATGACATGAACAAATGAACAAACATAAGCCTGTTGGTGCATCACCATAAAGTGTAAATGACAAGGAAGGCCTTGTCTTCAAAGGCCAGCCTCACTTTCAGAGCAGCTCCGGGGGAATGCACATAAAGGTGGGAGAGCTGCCAGACAGGCTGGTGAGGAGAGTGTCCGCGGGCTCTGGCCATGAAGACTTCACATCCCGCTGACCTTCTTGGGATGACAGACTGGCAAGGTGATGGTGAAAAATACCATTCTTGCCTGAAGAGTTATTACTGCCCTTTATTTTCTCCTCTTTCCAGGAGATGGATAATTATCTTTTATATTTTATTTTTGTGAGTTTTTAAAAAGTCTTAATTTTGTTTGTTTCTCTATGGTGAAAAAGAATGGCTTTCTTTCTCACTTTTCTAAATGGTTACTGCTATGGTGAATGGTAAGACTCTAAACACAAAACAAGCATATGTTTGGACCATACCGGGATGCCTTGAATTCCCAAAGAAGGTTACAACCAAGTTCGAAGTCTGCCCCTCAGCATTACCCCAGCAGAATAGGAGTTTTTGTTTAATAAAGTCATAAGTTTAGTTTGAGATAGAAATGGATAGTGCAATGCAATGAACATCATCTCCACAGTGTAAAATTTCCAAATGAGTAATAAAAGATTGTATAGATGTGTCTTTCTGTGCCATAAAGGTCAGTGTTCTATTTCCCCCAACACCCAGGCACTGTCTGTCACTCAGTGTGCTGAGGGAAATACACAATTCTCAGCACTCCAGCCCCCAAAACAAAGCTTTGCCAGGAAAATAAAAGTAGATGTCTTCTTGACCAAATAATATTAACGGAGGCAATTAGAACAATACATGAAACCAGAAGGGTAAGAGATTCCTTAAAATAAATAGTGAGCATACTCTGACAAAGGACAGGGGATGGTGGGGATGTTCTCTCTATCCAAGCAGTATAAGACAGCCATTATCAACTGTGACTCTGGTGGAAAGAAAAATATCAAAATGAAACTTTTTCAAGATTTTGGCACAGTTTCAACATAGCAAACACAACTTACATGTTTGCTTTGGCTTGTAAAAATTAATATTTAATTTATTAAAGTCACAGTTTTATTTATTTTTTTATTAAATCATAGCTGTGTACATTAATACAGTCATGGGGTACAGTGTGCTGCTTTTATATACACTTTGAAAAATTTTCATCAAATTGGTTAACATACCCTTCATGTTCCTTTCCTTAGTTATTGTGTTAAGACATTTATATTCTACATTTAGAAAGATTCACATGTACCCTTATAAGAGGAACCATAGGTGTGATCCCACCAATCACCCTCCCTCCAAAACATACTTATTTCAACTTTTAGGTTAGTCTTTTTTTTTTTTTTTTGTAGAGACAGAGTCTCATTCTATCACCCTTGGTAGAGTGCCGTGGTGTCACAGCTCACAGCATAGGTTAATTCTTATTATACTAAGTGCACACTTAGCAATAAGTTTATACTTATACATCTTATAATTCTAAGAATAAGCTCAGTAAGTTTTAAAAATTGCATTAACTTTATTGTTTTTATAAGCTTAATTATCATTTAACTGCATTTACAAAATATTTGATTTGCTCCCTAAGTTTACCAATTTTATGATTGATAAAATTTTCTTAGTATTTCAACAAGTCAACATTTAGTCCATTAAACTTTTTATATTTGGTAAAACACAAGATCTTAAATGTCAAACATTATGTTATTCTAAATAGTGAAATTGTATATAACCTTTGTATGATTTCAACTTAAAATTGCAACCTCCAGTCAAATTTTAAAATGTACATTCTGCATTTGATTTAACATCTCCTTTCTTTTTCTTCTCTAGTAATATAATTTCTATTAAATTTTCAAGTATATAGGACACCACATTTGCACAGATTTGTAAATGCCTAGATATTAACACTGTGACTTAATTCTCTTAAGCATTATATTTGGTATCCTAAATCTTCCTGGTGTTGTACCCAAATGCTAGTGGAATTACTGAGAATTATGCCAGCATACTGAATCCAGTTGAGTTTTAGGGTTCTTTTATTTAGTTGGCACCAAGAAAGGATTCTGACCCAAAAAAGCTCTCAGCCCAGAGAGGCAGGAAAGCAGGGTTTTTAACTTGTGCTTCTAGGGAGGGAAGGAGCTTCTAAGAGAAGGAGAAGCAAATTTTGCAAGAAAAGAGTCTATAGGGTGGGGGTGAGTAGGAACAAAAGGCCTTGAAAAAGAGCAGGTTTTAGAGAGGTGTGGGGGTTTTCAAGGTCTTGCAACTCTAAACTTACCTTTCTGTTTATGTAGGGAGTATGTGTTCAAGGACTGTAACAATATCTGAGGGGAGGGGCATTGGGGGCAAAGTTTTAAACTATGTACAAGATGGAGTCAGCTGGTACAAATGGAGTTGGTCAGGCTCTACACTGGGACATAATTGACAGCTAAAGTCTTGATTAATTGAACTTATGAATCAGAAGTTCTGGCTGAATTCAGATCTGGAACTGCAGATCTCCAGGACAAACTTTGTCCTCCCTCAGACTGTGACGCTCAGGCTGTTGGAAGGGTTACCTCTTAGAATGAGGTTGGACCTGCGTGCACCAGACCTGCTGTCCCTGCATCTGCAGACACCCAGCATACTTTACCACTCCATCACTGCACCAATTTGTAATCTTTTGTATCTTAAAATACAAGAAGATAATGTTCTTAATATTTAAATATATTTCCTAATTCTAAAGCCATTTGAACATGATAGAGCTATTTAATAAATCCTAAGTGATCCTGAAAAGAAGTGTTGATCATATTGAAGAAATGGTTGAAGGTTACATAATTCTGTAACCTTAGTCAATAGGGATGGGGTTCCAAATCTTTGTGATCTCATACTTCCCCAGGCTGGTCCTAAGCTTCAGGGATCACTTTTGTTCAGACCTGCTGTACCCACCAATTCCTCTTTCCTGCTCACAAGGAAGGAAAGGAAGATGCCTGCCAACCAGGAGCTCAGGGAGTATTTGGCTTCCACACAATCTGAGCAGCTTTCCTTACTGGAAGCCATTCACAGAGAAAGACTTTCTAAATAAACATGTCCTAAAGACACAGTTCAAAGAAAGAACGTAGGATAAATGTCTCCGCATTGTGTCAACTTTGCAGTGGGACAGTTACATGGTCAGAAGCCTCTTTGCCATTGTTTCATAAAGGGTGATTTTTCTCAGGGCTGAGTAAAATGGAAGGTAGAGAAATTATTGAAATTCTCTGAGAAGCTAGTGTTATGTAAACACAGGCACATCAGAAAGCCAGTGCAGAAATTTTAAATGAGACTAAAACAGTCACAGGAGCAGGATTTCTCCAGTGTGCAGGATCAGCTCATTTTTACACTCTAAATACATATACTTGAAAAATTTCATATTCAGATAATGGACTGTTTAGTATAGATTTAGCAAAAATAGATTTCATAAGAGATTCTGAATGTTCATTCACAGCATAAAGGTATAACAACATGAAACTCCTTGTAAAGAGGTCAAAAAAAGTAAAAGTTCTTGGGTGCAGGATGAGCAGCTTCACACAGGAGGAATCTTTCAAGTGCTCGCCTCCTTATCTCCATTTCGGTGGCTTAAACTGGATCTGTTCTTGGTGAGGATTTACTAAATTTTTACACAATAATACGATTGACCAGTGATTATTTTACTAGATAAATATATTGGCTAGTGACTTTTAATTAGAAGTGTTAGTGATTTGATCAGATTATAGGTAATGTTTTCAGACCTGAGAATCATTCTGACTCTTGAAGGTAATTGTATATTTTCCATGGGATGGACTATTTATATTGATTCTCATCCATTTGTAAATGAAAACAGGGTCTTACTATCAGCCAGATACTAAGTATTGAGAACAGGGTTTTAGCTCTCCTTGGGTTCAGCTGTGAACAAGACAGTGTTCCTTCTTGGCTGAAGGATGTAGATGAAAATCAAACAAACATACAGACATAAAGGATATTTTAAGAGACCTATAACTGAATGGCCCTCAGTGGGAAGCTCTAATTGTACCAATGAGATGTTTTAGCTGAATTCTAAATAGCAAGTTATTTTAAAGTTTAGCTTTGAGGTCAAAATATGCTTTTCTATGATTCTAAGTTTTTAGAGAAAGTATGTGCAAGGTGTACATATATATAAAAATATATCTATTCAGGGTGGCACCTGTGGCTCAAAGGAGTAGGGTGCCAGCCCCATATATATTGGAGGTGGTGGGTTCAAACCCAGCCCCAGGCAAAAACTGCAAAAAGAAAAGAAAAAATACACCTAGTCACATACTTTTAACTATTACAGCAATAAATTAAATTCTTAATTAAAATGTCATTGTATGCTCAAATTTTAACAATGTTTTACTTTATTTTGGACAATTAAAAATTATACCTCCTTATTAAATGACAAAATAGATTATAAAATTTTAGTACTTAACTGTGATATATAGAAAGCTTTCTTCCTGATATCAGAACTAGACAAGAACCCCTTCCACCACTGTGTTCACTCGAAATGTACAGGAGATCATGGTTGATGTGAGAAGGCAAGAACAACAAATAGAAAGAATAAATAGTGAAAAGAAAGAGAGAGGGCTGTCATTTTTTTCAGACATTATGTTATTTTCTGAACACAGAAAATCTAAAAAGATTTGCCTAAAATAGATATTATTTCCTCACAAATGACTTTATAGGTTCAATATAACTACAGAGAAAACCCAAGGAAGTCTCCCCCCTTTTTTTAATTAATAAATGATAGACGTGTACATTAATGCAATCATGGGGTACAGTGTGGTGTTTTCATATACAATTTGAAATATTTTCACCAAACTGGTTAACATAGCCTTTATGTAATTATCTTAGGTATTGTGTTAAGATGTTTATATTCTACTTTTAGAAAGATTCACTTGTACCCTTGTAAGATAAATCATACAGGTGATCCCTCCAATCACCCTCCCTCCACCCATCCACCTCCCTCCCCTCCCCCTCCCCATATTCTTAGGCTATAATTAGGTTATAGCTTTCATATGAAAGCTATAAATTAGTTTCATAATAGGGCTGTGTACATTGGATACTTTTTTCTTCCATTCTTGTGATACTTTGCTAAGAAGAACATTTTCCAGCTCCATCCATGTAAACATGAAAAAGGTAAAGTCTCCATCTTTCTTTATGGCTGCATAATATTCCATGATGTACATATACCACAATTTATTGATCTATTAGTGAATTGATGGGCACTTGGGCTTCTTCCATGACCTGGCAATTATGAATTGGGCTGCAATAAACATTCTGATACAAAGAGGTTTCCATAGTAGTCTTGGAAGATATTTTGCATGTGTATTTATGTGGAATCTGTTGTAATGTCTTCTTTTTCCTTTTTAATTTAGCTTATTTAGGTCTTTTCTATTTCTATTTAATCTAGATAGTGATCTATCCGTTTTTTTAAATCTTTTCAAGAACAAACTTTTTGTATTATTGATTCTGTCTATTGTTTGCTTCCATTTCATTTAGTTTTGCCCTGACCTTTGTTATTTCTTTTCTTCTGCTAGCTTTCTGTTTAGTTTATTTTCTTTTCCTAGTTCCTTAAGGCCTGACATTAGCTTGCTAATTTCTGATCTGTCTTTTTGATGAAGGCATTTAAGGATGCAGACTTCTGTATCCCAGAGATTTTGGAAACTAGTGTAACCATTGTCATTCAATTAAAAGGATTTTTGAATTTCATTTTAATTTCATCATGACTCAAGGATTGTTCAGCAGCAGATTATTTAATTCGCATGTATTTGTATAGTTTTGACAGTATCTCTTATAATTTCTAATTTTATTCAGTGTGGTCTGTGAAGTTACATGGTATGATTTCACTTTTTCTAATTTTATTGATACTTTTTGGAGACCTAACATATGCTCTATCTTGGCAAACGTCCCATGTGTTGATAAGAAAGTATATTCAACAATTTTCTTTGGGTAGAATGTTTTATGAATTTTTGTTAGGTTCATTTGCTCTAGAGTCCCCTTTAAATTCAATGTTTCTTGGTTGATTTTCTGATTTGATGATCTGTTTAGTTTTGTCCATGGAGTGTTGAATGAAGTCCCCTGTTATTGTGATGCTGCTATTTATTTGTTTCCTTATATCTAGTAGAATTTGCCTTTGACTCTGGGAATTCCTGTACTAGGTGTATATATATTTAGAATTATCATTATATAATGACTGTCTTTATCTTTTTTTTTTTTTTACCTCTATCAGTGTAAAGTCTGTTTCATCTGAGATAAGTATAGGTCTTACTCACTTTTAGTTTCCATTTGTGTGGAATACTTTTTTCCATCCTTTTACCTTGACTCTATGTGAAGAAAGGATTAGAAATTTAAAAGCATACCATGACAAAGACAGAGGTTTATAATATCCAAGATCTAAGTTACAAAACTTTTTATAACTATTCTTTTTTCTCTTCTTCAGACCTATTTAAAAGGTTAGTGAAGTAGTTATTTGTCCATTAAGAGTGGACAGTAAAAGATGGTGGTTGTATAAAATATCAGAATCAAATTGGTTTCTTGGAGGTAGCATATATATGGGTTGTGCTTTTTTATCCATTCTGCCAATCTACATTTTTTTATGTGGGGCATTTAGACCACTTCCTTCAATGTTAGTATGGATATGTAAGACACTGTTCTGGTCATCATGTTAATTGTTGATTGTTGCCTAACTGCTGTTTCCCCCCTTCCTTATGTTACTGTTTTGTAAGTGCTATGAGCTTTAACTTGTAGGTGTTTTTACATTGGCAGGTTATCAATTATTCTGTTCCATGTATAGAGTGATTTTAAACATTTCTTGTTGGGCAGATCTAGTGGTAAACCATTCCCTTAGCGTTTGCTTGTATGGAAAAGACTTTATTTCTCCTTTGTTTATGAAATCTAATTTTGCAGGGTACCAAATTCTTGGCTCAATTATTCCGTTTAAGATATCACCCTAGTCTGTTCTAGGCTTGTGAGGTTTCTGCTGAGAAGTCTGCCATTACTCTGATGAGTTTTCATTTGTAAGTTACTCGGTGTTTTCATCTAACAGCTTGTAGTATTTTCTTTTTCATTTTGACTTTGTCCAGACTTCTGACTACTTGTCTTGGTGATGTCCTATTTGTTATGAATCTTTCAGGTGTTTAATCACCTTCTTGTAAATGGATATCTAAATCTGTAGTGATATCAGGGAAGTCTTTCATCGTTATTCCTTCAAATAAGGTTTCTATACATTTTGCTCTTTATTCTTCCCCTTCAAGGATACCTAAAATTATTCTTATATTTGTTCTTTTTACATAATCCTATATTTCTCAGAGAGACTGTATATTTTTCTTGATTTTCTTTTCCATTCATTGTTGGCTGACTGGGTTAATTTGAAAGCTCTGTCTTCCATCTCTGAAATTGTTTCTTCTGCTTGGCCTGGTATGTTGTCAAAACTTTTCACATATTTTGATCATCACTAAATGATTCTTTCGTGTCCAGAAGATGTGTTATATGTGTTATATTTTTTCTTAGATTATCTCTTTAGTGAATTTTTCATTTATGTACGAATCTATTTATTTATTTTCTTTGTGTTGGTTTTCAATTTTCTCATTAGTCTCATTGATCTTACTTGTTGGAGAACTGGTGCGATCTTTTGGGGATATCAAAAAAATCTGTTTTTTCATGTTGTCAGAGTTCTTCTGCTGGTCCTTTCATCTAGGACTTCTTCTCTTAGCTCAAAACAGGTAGCCTTGCAATACACCTATTTTCCTTTATGGGGAACTTCGCTGCTCTCTGGATATGGTATTTGAGTCCTGTTTCAGAAGATTGACCAAGCAGTAGAGGGGTGGATGCACTGTGAGCCTGCCACACTGCTTTCTCCTGCCTCTCCCTTTTTCCTTGTGGTTGTTACAGATGAAGTAGGTGCTGCTGAATATTTATGTGGAGAAGTGGCCTGGTCCCTGGACAGGTAGCCATGGTCCTTTGCTCTGCCTGGGTTCCCTGGTGCTAGCCACAGTAGTTGTTGGGTGCCTGCCTTCCCCATTCCCTCCCCAGCCTAGTAGGGGTGATGAGGCAGCAGCAATGGAGCTGACCCGTGGGTAGATGCAGAACTTTAAAGATAGGACTTCAGAAAAGCACCACCTGCACCACCCAGGTTTCAGAGGCAAGTGCGACCCAACTTGCCTTCTTTCTGGAGCAGTGACACTATACTGTCTTCAGGAAGCTCTCTGTGTCAGTCTGGAGGCCTGTTGTGGTGGAGGGGCCCTCCTGCAGTTCAGACTGCAATGTCTATTGGGGTAGTGTGGAGCCCTGGGGTTCTTTCCTCTGTTTCTTCCCCACATGCAGACTCCTTCCTCAGATACCTCTGATTCTGCTGAGTATGTTGTCCTACTTATTTCTCATTCACTTTGGGTGCCTCCTATTGCTTCTCTGTTGATTCCTGATATTTTACTTAGAAGATTGATCTGAACATGGATGTCTACTTGCTACTTTTGATCTTCTCTGTGAGGGTAGCATGTGTAGGCTGCTTCTAATCTGCCATCTTGGCCCCTTGCCCTTATTTTCTTAAATAAATATTGCAGTCTAGAATTTTCATTTTCCTATTTGTAATATTATATAGTGTTTCAAGTTATCATTTCTGGTTCTTCAATTCTTAGTGGACACCACAGTCAAGCTAATCTTCCAGAAACACTTCTTCCATTATGTCTTTTCTTTGCTATGAATCCTCTAAAACCTCGTTGTTAGGAAGGAGTGAAATGTACCACTTTACATCCTTTGCAGTGCCTAGCATGGCACCTTGTCCAGAGTTACCAAGTGGATGCTGATGAATGAGAGGATATCTGCCTAAAGGTGACTCTAACAGTGGGCTGCTGAGCTCCGCTTTTAGCCACATCTTGTTAAATTCATGTATCAATGATGTGCATGAATATATTGAATGTATGCTTATCAGATTTGCAAATAACCTGAGGCTGGAATGGATAGCAAATATATTAGATGACAGAATCAGAAATGGAAAACATTTTGACAAGCTTTCTTTAACAGGATGAAATTTAATGGGAATATATAAAGTCCTACCTTAAAAGCAAAAAAATCCCCCAAACAAAAACCAAACCCTTTCTACTTAACAACTGAAAGTAGAAGGTTCTCAAAAAGGGTTATCAGTGATAGGGTTGTGCCACAGGGAAATAAAATTTTAGGCTTATTTGGAGAGAAGAAGGAAGGAGGTGAAAGTCTTCTCCTTGGTATTGGTCAGACCTTATGTGAAGTTTATGTACAACTATAGGTGCTATACTTTTATAGGTAAATAGACAAATTGGAGTGTAGTTAGAAATAGTTGAAGGCTCTTTTTTTTTTGGCTTGGGCCGGGTTTGAAGCTGCCACCTCTGGTGTATGGGGCCAGTGCCCCATTCTTTTGAGCCACAGACACCGTCCAAGTTAAAGGTTCTTAATGTATGTTATTAAATGAATGCTCTACTATGATAAACGAAAACTCAGAAAAATAGGTTGTGTTTTAATTTTTCTTTTTTAATTTTTTATTAAATCATAACTGTACATCAATGCATTTATGGGTTATAATGTACTGATTATTTTAATTTTTTGAATAATGAAAGTACCATCATGAGAAAAAGAGATTTGTTTGGAGTTGCATGATCTTAAAGGTTTGACTAGAATTAGTATCTAGAAGTTATACCGAAAGCAACTTTGGCTACCTCTAAGGGAAAAACTTTTAATAGTTAGTTCCTAATTTTTTTCTAAGAAAACATTAAATTGTCCAATTTTCTTCCCAAAGAGAAAAAACTCCAGTATGTAAAAGGCTGCATGAAAACAAGAGATACCATTATCCACCTGTTAGAATGGCCACGCCCAAATCCTGATAGCACCAAATGTTGGCAAGAATGTGAAGGAACAGGAACACGCATTCATTGTTGCTGAGAGCATTAAATGGTGCAGACACTTTGGAAGACAGTGTGACAATTTCTTAAAAAACTAAACATATTTTTACCACATGATCTAGCAGTCATCTCTTTGATATTTATCCAAAGGAGTTTAATACTTATGTTGACATAAAAACCTGAGCTAGAATCTATTCATAATGACCAAATTCAGAAGCAACCAAGATACCCTTCAGTAGATGACTGGATAAACAAACTGTGGTCTATCCAAACAGGGGAATTGTATCAAGGATAAAAATAAACCATTTATCAAGATGTAAAAGGACATGGAAGAAGCATACACATACACGCATATCTCTGTGTGAAAGAAGCCAATCTGAAATGGCTGCATATTGTGTGATTCCAAATATATGACATTCTGGAAAAGGCGAAACTGTGGAGAGAGTAAAAAGATCAGTGTTTGGCAGAGGGTCAGGTGAGGGAGGGAAGAATGAACAGGTGGGGCATGGGGTGTTTGGGGCAGTGAGATTAATCTGCATCATGCCAGTGGATGCATGTCACCACACATTTGTCCAAACACACCAAAAGTGAACTGGAATGCAAACTGTGGACTCGGGGGACAATGATGTGTCAACAGAAGTCCGTTGACTGTAATCCATTCACCATACTAATGCAGGATGTTAATAACAGGAAACTGAGGTCGTTGGGAGTGAGGGGCGTCTATGAGCACTTGGTACTTTCTACTCAGTTTTTTGACAAACTTAAAACTTTTCTTTAAAAAAAAAAAAGGCTGTATAGGCTAATGATGGGGTAGAACAGAGCGGAGACATCCAAGGGGCCGGGGTTTCTTCTGCAGCATCTCGTAAGTGTAATAAACACTTCAGTAGGAAGTGTTGCACTATCAGAGGAAGGTTGCTGCTATCGCCATTCCAGGAACAGCACTTAGCATCAGGCCCAAGGACTCTTGGGAAACCAAAGACAAGAATTTCAAGTCTCCGGAGGAGTTTGTAAGTATAAGGAGTATGGTGTATAGGGCAACACGAGATTGAAGGCGTCGGACAGAAATCGTGAAGCACAGGGAGCTGTCACAGCCGCAGGGCTCTGTGTGAGCTGGCTGGTTCAGAGGCACAGGGTCCCGCTGGGCTGGGGTTTCCTATTTCTGGGGAGACGCATTCTGAGCAGTGGGACTGCTCCCTGGGAAAGCCACATACAAACACATGTGTGTGTACATTTCACCCCCCCACATATACGTGTACACACACACATGCATAGACATTTATGATTTTATAGGAATACACATACACACAGAGAAGGATAACTTTATATACTGATGCAAGCTCCTGAGAATATGAAATAATATGATAGAGCACAACAGTGGCAGGGTGGAGGGAGGAGATTAACTGCTCAGAGTGGTCAGGCAAGGTCTCTGTGGGGGGGCAATTGAGCCCATACTTGAAAGATGCCAAGAGAGCAGCACTAAGAATAGCTAAAGAAATAATGTGGCAAGCGAAGTACAGATTGTTATATTTGATTGTCAATATCCTGCCAGTTCCCTGCGATGCACGTGAGCGCATGTGCATGCATATTGGTGAAGGTAATGAGGACGGAGGGGAGGAAATCCTGGGAAACCAAAGGAAGGTCAGCACAGAGACTATTTCAAAGATTGGGTTTCTACAAAGTAGGAAGGACGTGGGACTCTTGAAATTTACCAAGAATGAAATTAGATACATTTTGCTGGTACTGGATCTGATGAATAGTTTCCTGATTTACCTGGAAAAGTTTGTTATTTTATCAAGTTAAAAAAAGATAAGCTAGTGAGAATTATTCAGGAAAAAAATGTCTTATCTTCTATGATTTTAGAAAATTTGAAGGGTTCAATGAGTTAGCACAAGCGGGGCACTTCTCCTAGTGCGTGGAATGTTGATTTGCATGACAGTCTTTTTTCTGTCAATAGAGGTGACAAGAAAAGAGCATGGCTTGGATATCTGTGACAATGACCGGGCTGTGTGTACATTGGAGCACATGTTGTCTTGGTCCTGAGGGAGACACGAAGAGATGAAGCACGTTCAGTCATGTCGGCTTTGCAAAGACACACAGAGTGCTGGGGCAGCTAAGAGCAAAGAAAGGGAGGGAGCAGGGACTAGGGGGACACAGGAGCACAGGGCAGTGTGGTGGGCTGGGGCTCAAGGGAAAGAAGAGAGAGAAGAGACACAGAGTGCCTTAGCATATGACTTGGAAAAGAATATTGAAACCCTAAACTAGAGAGACTGATGAAGAAATTATTAATGTATTAAGAGATTGATGGATGAAACTTACTAAGAGATGCACATTTCTCCCCTGATGGAGAGAAGCCCAAGCGCAAAGCTGCAAATGCCTTATGGAATGTTACCTTTAACTAATCCGAAGTGTCGCATTCTCTCTTCTTCCAAATCTATGCTCTTCTCATCTTTCTTTTCTGTGAAAAGGGCAGAAACTCATCCAGTTTGTGATGCACTCTCACTTAGTTCCAAAGGTCTGTCCTTTTTCTTTTTATTTTTTATTGGTAGCCTTCAAATGCTTGCCCACTGTGGTTCGAATCTGTTTGGAGAGGGTCACTGGGATTTCATCCCTGAGAAATGTTTAAGTGGCCTTTTACGTGATATACCAAGTGGGATTTTTGTTGCCGTCAGAGTTCTACAACTGCAGTTTCTGTCCAACAGTCTCTCTGTATGTTACACATCTGCAAACTTAGATTCCAGGACACCTATTCAATGCAATGAAATTAAGTAATCATTGAAGTGGATACTAGCTGCTTCAGCACAAAAGGTTTTATTTTAGTGTATTTTTAGAGCTTGGTACAACACACCGATATAAAAATACTAAATCACCAGAAAAAAAAATCAGTAGTGTTGTAAAATATGTGAGAACGGAGAAAAGAACAAAGGACTTTTCTCCAATCAAATGCAAATGAAAATGACCCGCAAGATTGGGAAAACCTTCTTTCTCCTGACAATGAACATTTTCATACAGTGAAATCCGTTTTTGAAACTCATTAGTAAATGCTGTGATCTTGCTTATTTTCTATAGTGTCTGGTTATTTCAAATTGATTAGGAGACCTCTGATGTGGGAGAGTGAATCACTAAGCTACCCCAGGTATTCCTGTAATTGGTTATCATGCTTAATTACAAATGTTTCAGCACAACCAATTTATTCTGGACCAAGTTTCCCTTGCTTTTCTACTGCCGCTCTTGCTGGTGGTGTTTTCTGTTTTCAGGGAAAGAAAAGAGAGAGAAGACAAATTAAACACCTCCTTTGCATGTTTTGATGCTTAAAAAAGCAGATTAATAGGCTGATAAATTCCTTCAAAGTATCCTATTGATAGTAGCAGTAGTTGAAAATGAGCGAAACGGAAGCATGTGTGTATTAGTTTGCAGAGAGAGGTCATTCTTTGCAAACTGTTGCCAATCTCTTCTGGTTCTATTATTTCCATTAACGGGTGCCGGGAGCTGGAAGTTCAGCTCTTGCATCTCTCTCCTCCTGCCTTAGTGCTCACTGACCTTCATGTATTCAATCCACTTGCTCCTGAGCTCATCAGAAATAAATGGACTAGAATGGGACAGAATATGACTCCACGTAGTGCTATTCATAGCCTGGTGATCCTGAGGACCAGAGCGCGCGGCTGTTTATGCCAGTGTCCCAGGCTGCAGGTGGGCGCACATTACATCCTCTGTAGTCTCTCAGCCACAGCCTGGGGGAAGTCAGAGTCAGATAACGAGAGATGAGACCCGGGTGAGGGTCCTGGTGTCGTGTCTCCTGCCTCGGCAGGATCAGTGAGGAGCAAAGGGAGATAGCAAGAACCTGTCTGTGATCAGAGTGGGATGTAAGAAAATGTGGGCATCCTTTTAGGCCATCCCTGCTGAGAGCTGCACATTGTTAAGGGTGTTGCTACCTGTTAAGAAGTGTCTTCCTTCTAGTGGTGACATAGTTTGGCACAAAAGTAATACACGTATTACACGATACAAACTTTGATTTCTCACTAGGACTTTTTTTTTTTAAATTTTAGGGTATAAACAGTGAAGTCACAATATTCAAATCTGTTAGGTGGAGTTCCTCTTGTCCTTGTGTCTGTCACCCTAAAGGTGTGCCATCCTAGGACTTCACATGCAATCGTGGTTGCTATTATACACATTGAAGTAAACGTTCTAATAAAGTGAATTTTAAAAATCTGTACTGCTAAGGAGTTGGAGGGGTTAAATTTGAACTAGTTTGATTCCCCATTGGTAAAATTTACTGCATATTTATAGGAAGTTAAACAAACAAAACATAAGAAAATATTGTAGCTCAGGGTGGCTTTTTCAAATAATTTAGCCTAACTTATTTTACTGATGACAGAGAGCAAGAGAAGTCATGTGACTTTTTTGAAGGTTAGTTGGTGACTGAGCTGAAACCAGAAACTCCCTGTCCTGCAGGTGTGCAACACTCCTGATAGAAAACCATTTTATGTTTTCTCTCTATTCCCCAGATCCAGCACTCTCCTTATGTCAGGAATTTTCTGTCCCTGTGGAATGGTTTTTCTACTTTTGTCCTGATGATAGACAGGAATTGATGATAATAATACAGCACAATAAATTATCAAGAGTGACATTTCTCATTTTTCGAAATTTTTTGCAGCATGTAATGAAACTGTTTGATTCCTGAGCACTTGAGTACAAAGAGCAGGTATTTCTCTTTTGTAGCGGAGATATCTATTTTACAGTTCTTAGAATTTACTATCAGCACATCAGTAAACTTCCATAAATCATTATGTAGGGCGAGAATTAATTTTGAGAAAAGTAGCCATTGGCAACATTCAGATAAGTGTGGGAGAAAACATTCCAAATGGGGATTTTATAGTCACCGAGGGAAAAGCTCTTCTGTTGTATTAGAGCTGCCAAAAGAATTCAGAACTCTAAAGATCCAAATGACAGCAAAGCAGATTGAAGCTGCTCTTTGCACCACGTTCTCTTTTCTTTATGCATTCAGGGCTGTGCATCAAGAAAACTTACATGCGAGGGGTGCAGAGCAGATCCAATTATACAGAGCTCCAGCTAATGTCTGACGCTTTAAGTACTTTTCAGAATTTTTGTAGATCGCTATAGAGCCACCTCTCAATTTCTCAAAGTAATGAGAAAAGCCTCGGAATACATTACCCAAAACCCCATAGAATGAAGTAATTAGCATTCATTACCAATTTTATTTCAATGGCTAATTGCACTTCACACTCAGATATTGGTACCAAAAAACTGGACAGTCAAGAAGCATCTATGATCATTTATTATAGGAATACAGAGAGAACGGTTGAAGGGAGGTTTGACTGCTTTAAAAAGTCTGCCAAAATTTGCACACAGTTTGGTAGAGTGCCGTGATCCTTTCAAGACTGGACCCGGGCACTGGTGAGTGGAATGGGGCTGGGGAGGGCGCCAGGTGCCCACTGATGATGGTTAGGATGGGTACCCATGAAATTTGAGAAGTGAGCAGAGCAGGGAAGGAGTGGCCGTGGGGGAAGATGCTGGTGGTGACATTCGTGCACGTGTGCATTCTGACACCTAGGGGTGCGTAAATGGGGTTGAGAAAAGATTCCAGAAACTTGGGCATGAGTGTCTACTGAGAATGGGAACTGAGAAAATTTCTATTTGAGGGACGTGCTTTTGATTTTCTACTCTGACTCTCAGGAGGCAGAAGACTCCGGTAACCTTTGTTTGAAAATACCAGAGGGCTGCAGATATATATGAAAGTAACTCTCATCTTATTCTTGACTTACTTATATTACCACATCAATGGAATAGGAAAAAAGAAATTCATTTGGTATCTTCCTCGTGCCAGTTCTGGAGTCCTCTTATAAGCCAGGCATGGTGCTGGGAGCTTTTTGCAAATAGGGGGTCCCCAGTGAGAAACAGAAAGCAGGTAAAAAATAGAAAATTGGGGAAGGATATAAAAATAGAAAAATTTAAAAATGGGTGGGTATTGTGTAGAAAAACCAGAAAGGATGTGTTACCTTAGAGCTAGGTACTTTCCCGTGCCCTAAGCTGGGACCCGAGAGAGCCAGGGATGCCTCTCAGGAATTCTAACTCCATGGAAAGACTGTCAGCGGACAGTGACCCTTTAGAGAGACAGCTGAGGGAATAAATACTGTCCTTCAACTCTCCTTTCTCCATAACATCTCATCTGAGGCTCACCCAGAAACCAGAGGAGAAGGGAACTCCGTGGTGCAGTCCATTGATCTTTTGGTAGACAGATCAGGCTGGAGGAGACAGCAGATAGGAAGGGAATGCACCAAGAACACACACTTTCTCTGATTCCACAGCCAGTCTGGGGTGCCTAGTGTAAGGTGGGATTTATAGCTGCAAACCACAGAACCAACCTCAGCTGGCTCAAGTAGGAGAGGATGTGCAGGTCCCATCCCAGAAGAGCAGCAGAGCCAGGGTTGGGGAGGACACCACAGCTGCCTGCTGAGGGTCACATCTCAGGCACAGTGTTCCAAGACTCCAGCCTAGTCTTCATGGCTGGAGAGCCTTCCTCAAAGACTTCTGCCCCTTGTTTTACCAGCAGCTAATTCCAAGCAGGGCGTGTGTCTATGACTGGCAGAAGCTTGGTCTCCTGACTAAGCATTGTTACAGGGACGGGGGAGAGTGAACCCCTGGGGATTATTAGCTTTCTGCAGAGCGGGCAGTGCGTCTCACAAGAATTTAGGTGAGGAATTTCTCTAAATTTAGAAACAAGGTTCTGATGCTGGGTGGTGGATGGCCAAAATGCATACCAGATGCCTATCACACTCAGGTTTTATTAGCTCCATTTCAGATGAAGATCTGGGGTTGAGAAGGGCTAAAGCCTTGCCACATTTGCAGCTTTTGTTGGGACTCAAAACCTCCAGGGCAGGTTTTGGCTCTTTCTACTCTGTCAAAATTTCGCTCTTACTCTTACAGATAACTCAGTCTGATTTTCACTTTAGTGACTTTTTTTTTTCTTTTTAAGACAGCACTAGATATTTTTTTTGAAAGTGCAAATGATTCTAAAATTGACTTGGATGAAGAAATGTATGAGAAAAACATCAAAAAAGAAAGAAAAAAAAAAAGGAATAGCAAGAGAAATGCTTTCCCAGTATCACAACATAATAGAATGCTGTTGTAACTGAAATAGTGTGGGCATGTTGGGGGCCTCTGCAAGAAACAGCGAGTACACACAAAAAATTGGGAAATTTGGAAGGCTATAAAAATAGAACAATTAAAAAATGTGTGCGTATTGCGTAGAAAAACCAGAAGGGGTTGTGAATTACCTCAGGGCTAGTAGGAGTAAAGTGTCTTCGTGACTCCTACTACTGGGATACACAGACGAACACAATAGACTAGAAGTTCTAAAAATGGATCCACATTCCGTATAGCACTTCATGAGGTGATGAAAGTAGCATTTTAATAGTGAGTAGATAGGAAATTTGTTGGGGCCATCTATTGACCATTTGATTTTAAAACATCTTATGCTAATTGAATTAAATGTTTGAATATGAAAAATGAAAAGAACAAAAGAAAATATAGGTATATACTGTAATGATCTTGATTGGTCTGAAGAATTCTAAGTATGGTACCTAAGGCCGGAAGACAGAGAAAATGATTGCTAGATTGGAGTATGTAAAAATTAAACATTTCTCCTTGACAACAACAACACGGACCAATAGTCACCTGGAAAATACTTGCAAAGTGAATGAAATAAATGGAATAATATTTTTAGCATGCAAATAAAAAATTCACTAAAGAAGATATACAAATGGAGATTAACATGGGAAAGGCTCTTCAATTTCATCTGCAGTACGCAAATGAATTCACATTACAACAAAATTAACAGAGATTAAAATAATGAGCGATGTCTAAGGTAGGCACAGGAGCTAGGGAGGGATTTTTATTTTATACTATGCTAGTCAGAGTCAAAATTAGATTATGCTTGTGGAGAGTTATTCAGCATTATGTACTGAAATACCACTTCTAGGATTTTTTTCTTTAAAATCAGGAAATAGTCCAGTAAACATACAAGACACACAAGGATAAACGTTACAGTGCTTATTTATAATAGGAAAAATTAGTCAAAGAATCACTATATCTTCATACAGCTGGGATAGCTGAATGGCTTATGCACATTTATAAAGTAGAATACCACTTAGCCATAAGAAGGCAGGTATGTACTTATTAATACCCCAAACAGACCCATGATATATTAATATTTTTAGTTGAAAAAAGCAGGGTATAAAGTACCATGAATAAACATGTAGTACTTGTGAGAAAAATTAGCATATTTAGATGGCATCTCACCATTGTTTTAATTTACATCTCCCTGATGATTAGTGATATCGCGCATTTTTTTATGTGATTTTTGACCATATGGATGTCTTCTTTTGAAAACTGTTCATGTCTTTTGCCCACTTGTTGATGGGGTCATTGGAGTGCTTTTTCTGAGGTTTTGAGTTTCATGTAGGTTCTACATATTAGTCCCTTATGGGAAAAATAGTTGGTGAATATTTTTCCCTCTTTATTCACTCTGTGGATGATTTCCTTTGCTGTGCAGAAGCTTTTTACTTTAATTAGGTTTTAATTATGTTTGTTTCATTGCATTTGCTTTTGAGGTCATAGCCATGACCTCTTTGCCTAGGCCAATGTCCGGAAGAGTTTTCCCAGATTTCTTCTAGAATTTTTTTAGTTTTCGGTCTTACATTTAAGTTTTTAATCCATTTCCAGTTAATCTTTGTATATGATGAGAGATAGGAGTCCAGTTTTATTCCTCTGCAGGCGGCTACCCAATTTTTCCAGCACCATTTATTGAATAGGCTGCTCTTTTTCCGGTGTCTGTACTTATCAACTTTGTCAAAGTTCAGTTGGGTTGAGGTATGTGGTTTTATTTCTAGGTTCTCTGTTCTGTTCCGTTATTCTATGTGTCTACTTTTATACCCTAACAATGCTTGTAGCATAATTTGAGGTCAGGTAATGTGATGCCTCTGACTTTGTTCTTTGGTCTATAATTGCTTTGGCTGTTTGGGTTCTTTTTTGGGTCCATTGAATTTTAAGATTGTTTTTCCTAATTCTGTGAAAAATGACACTTGTATTTTGATGGAAATTGTATTGAATCTGCAGGTTGCTTTGGGTAGTATGCATACTAGTCAGAATAGCTATAATTAAACAGTCAAAAAATATTAGCTATTGCCTAAGATGTGAAGAAAAGGGAATGCTTGTACGCTATTGGTGGGAATGTAAATTAGTGTGACCTCTAGGGAAAACAGTATGGTGATTTCTGAAAGAACTAAAAAACAGAATTACTACTGGATCCAGCAATCCCACTACTGTATATCCTTTCCCAAAGGAAAAGAAATCATTCTATAAAAAAGATACTTGCCCTTGTGTACTTATGGTAGCACTTGCACAATAGCAAAGAAATGGAATCAATTTATGGAAATGTAATCGTCAACCAATGACAGGATAAAGATAGCATGGTACATATATACCAGGGAATACTACTAAGCCATAAAAATGACATCATTTCCTTAGCAACGTGGATGGACCTGGAGGCCGTTATCTTAAGGGAAATAGCTTGAGTAAAATAACTCAGAAACAGAAAATTAAATATTGCATTTTCTCACCTATAAGTGGGAATTAAAAATGTGTGCACATGGACATAGAGCAGAACAATAGTCATTGAAGACACAAAAGGGTGAGAGCGTGGGAGGGAAGTGGGGGGGAATCTTAATGACTAGAATGAACACTTTTTAGGTGACAGCTACACTGAGAGGCCAGACCATTTCTGCACAGTATATTGATGTAACAGAACTGCACTTATCTTGTTCCCCGTACATCTAAAAACTTGATTTAAAAAAAGAAAAAAAAAAGAAAAAAACTGGGAAAATTATGCCCTAAAATGTAAACTGTGTTTATTATTTGACTGGTACCATCCCAAATGTCCATTATTTTTCCTTTATTCGTTTCTATGATTTCTGATTATTTTTTGATAAACACAGATAAACATGAAGAATAAAAAGCCATGTCTGTTTTGAAAAAAATGAGTATCTATATTTATTTCATCATTAGGCCCAACACAAAGGCTAAACTTCCATGTTCTTATGTTAAATGACTTTTCTAGTCTGTGTATGTGTAAGAAGGCAGGAAGAAGCGGTGAGGGGCAAGGAAGAGAGAGAGTGGGAGAAGACAGAGTGTTTCTCTTCATTTGCAGTCCTCAGGGGACCTTGTCCTATTTTGTACGCAGAGGTCCTGGTCCTGTGTGCAGCTGTACAGCCACCTGGTCTGGAAGACGGGTGTCCCATGCACTCTGCTTGGCCCTCTGCACATACACCTGAGAGGACCTGCGAGCCACAAAGCAGGCAGAGGGGCACCCCTGAAGCTAGACAACCTTCTCCTTGATCACTGGACATTGGACTGCTGTACTCTGGAGATGTGTTCATTTTATAGTAGATCAGAACAGTCTTTGATGCAAATGAGGCATTGGGAAAAGACTGGAAAGGAGAGGATTCAGGGATGGACCAGTGCTTGTCACCTCAAAAGCTTCTAGGTTCATTCTAGAACTTTAATATTCAAATAAAGTGAATCAAGCTTCCAGGCCATGCATTGACACATACCTAGGAGCTTCCCAGTTGCTCAACCACAGCCAGGGTGGTTATCCTGGGAGACGTCAGTCCACTCCTTGGTGGGTGCTTGTAGGCTGATTCCTGCAAACTGTCTACCTTGGCTCCTGAGTCTCTGCTTTCCTATTTCTCCCCCTTTTTATTCTTGAAGTCTCAGCAACATGTGGCACAAGCCTGCTATGGGCAGTGGACTTTTTACAGCAGCTCTCGACTGCAGAGGAAAAAGACACGAGGATGGTAAATTGTTAAGATAAGTTCAACCTGAGCTCTAAATATTTCTTAAAATTGATTGGTATTTAGGAATCCTCCTTTTTTCTCAAAGTGCCTGACATATTGCCTCTTGTTTAATTTCTGGGACCTTCACCTTTCTATTTCAAGGGCAGAAATTTAGAATGTCTTTCCAAAGGAAATGAGTTCTCTGTCTTTCAGTACAGGAAGTAGAGAGAACTTTCTCACCTTTCATATCCAAAAATTCCCTCACGATGTTCTCCTAAATGAAAGAAATCTTTCCTGAAGATTACTTGCATTGCTTCCAAGTTTGTGATAAGAATTGATTAACTTTTAATTTTTTTTCCATCATATCCTACCAGACTGGGATAAGACTAGAGGAGGACCAAGGTATTCTTGGGATCTTTATTCTATCGTGAGATCTTTCTTAGTTCTCAGGGCCTGCTCTGTAGGCCAAGTTAATCTTGCTACCAAATGGATCTTCACTTTGGGATCTCAGGGAACAAAGCGGACCTCAAAGTTGAGAACTGAGGGCTTTCTCTACTCGGCTGTTCTGAAACTGAACTGATACAGAAGGATGCTATTAATGGAGAAAAGGAAGGTGATAGCTCAGGGAACGGAAAGAATATGTGTACAGAACAGAAAACAGAGTGTCTAGGGAAAGGAAAGGGCAGAGGTGGGCAGTGACAAAGGGGAGACTAGTTTAAGTTTCCTTGCAGAGCACAAGACTTGGGATGAATTTAATGATCTACTCTACCTGGCTCTTCATATAGATGAGGAAACTGAGGTCCCAAGAATTTAGGTGACTTGCCCAGAGCCATTTGATTAATCAGCGTAGATCTGAGATGGGAATCTAGTTCTTCTAGCCACCAACCCAGTACTGTTTTCACTGGCACATATTTTAGTTCTTCCTGAATGTACTAGATTAGCTAAATCATCATTAAGTAATTAAAACAGTATAGAACTAACAATGTCAGGGGTCAGGATTGCCTCTTTTGGGGAATTTTGGCGCCTGCTATTTTCCCTGGTTGCTTATAAAATTTAGTAGCTTCTTTTCCCCTCTGAAACAGGATATTGTTTTTAGAAAAGTACCTTTCAACATGAGAGGACTCTAACACTAATAATAGAGCTCATTTTCCCAATAATGAAATAATAATCAATGAGGGGCACCAATAACAGAGATGCAACAATAACAGCCCTTATTATTCCCGAGCAAGTATTTTCACATTGGAGATGGAAGATATATCTGTATAATCTGCCATTGGTTGGCAAAGATCAAAAGACCCATATTCAAGAGATCACTTCAAAAAGCAAGCCAGTGTTTTTAAGCAAGTTTTATCTCTTTGCATACAGGTACCTACACAGCAAGAACTGCAGCCCAGTGAAAGGTACCAAGTGAAAAGGAAGAACATTTGAAGCAGGAGAGAAATAATTCCCTAGCAAGAAGGGCTATGTGATGATGGCTCATTCAGCTGGTGATCCATTATGCCTATAAAGAGGCCAAAGAGAACTGTAGATCTCTGAGGTCCATGGGAGCAGGGGCAAGGGAATAAGATGAAGGGAACTCTGGAATAAATGAAGTGTCTTAACAGCTGAAAAAGGCTGATAGATGTGCTCTGCACCTCGGAAGACGGAACTCCCAGCAGGAGAACAAAGAGTGCAACAGAGCAAAGCCTGCTAGAACCACACAGTTAGAGAACTGATCCTCTAATAACCTCCCTTTCAGAAGTTTATAATGTGCTATAAAACCCCCTGTCTCTGGACTAAAACCTGGCACTACCACACTTAACTGCATTTTATTGCCATTGTACAAATCCCTGATTTGCCGTTACTTTCTCTTAAATAAAATTGCTGCTATTTTCAGCAATGCAGGTGCCAAGATGTTTTGTAAAAATTTTCCGTAGAGAATAGATTTGATTTTTAAAACGCAGAAATTGGATTTCAGTTCTAAATTGAACTGCTGGACTAGGCACTGAGGACATTTTGATTAAATCATGTCTCTGTCCAGCCTCTTAATCCCAACTTGGATGGTGTCTGTAAATACAGGGAACTATGTGAAAGGCAGAGATATTTAGTCCCTAACGTGTGAAGGTCATCCTAGAGCTAACTCTTCCCAATGGCCTTCATAACAAAATTTTGGGAGGTTTTAATTCTCATATATATACTGGCAGTTTCTTTTACTATCAGTCAAGAGGGAATAAAGTACTTTATTTCGTAGTAGTGCCTTTTCATACTTTAAAAATAGACCCAGGTATCGACATAGTGCTTATACATGTGTCTGAAATATGCTGTCGTCAGTAATGAATCTTCACACATCTTTCCCTGATATGGTTTTTATTTCCGTAGTTGTTGTAGTTCATGACCTATCCATTCTATACTTCAAAAGCAGGCTAATTAGAATTCTAGTTTAATGAAATAGATTGCATATGGTCAAATTCAAAGTTATTGATAGAAATAAAAGTCAGGGCATTGTATCTCCACTTTCCTTCTCGACATTGCCCTCTATAATCTGAATTAATAATAATGAATGAATATTATTATCTATTCACTGATTTCCAAATAACCTTTTCCTAAATAGGCTACCATCATGGAAGCAGAATACATGGAAGTCAAAAATATACTTACCTATTTAGAGAAGCAAAAGCCTAATTAAACAATTTGTAATATTTTCTATTTTCTAGGACTTGCTCCCAATGAAAGGGTCACTTCCATAGTCCAGATGTTTCCGTTAATTACTTTCAAATTGAATTGCTGTTGGTCTTGACTCTACCAGTTTATCTATTTTCAAGGTAGAGGCTCAGTTTGAAGCTGATATTTTAAATTCAAAGGTCAAATTAATCCCCACCCCCTCTATTCTAACTCTTCTAGTTTTAGAGAAACTTGTGGGCTAAATATACTTTCTTAAGAAAGAAAATTTTTGCACTGTGGGTAGAGGAACCTTGTGTTTTACCCAACTGTAAGCTACATGTGCTTTTTTCTTTCTATTGTCATCAGGGCTAGTACGTGAAAAGTGAAAAGCCCTCTTACCCTTAACCATTTCCAACTCAAGGAAAGTTCTGGAAATAGGCAAAGAGCAAAGAAGGATCTTCTTTGCACATGGATCCTTTACAAATGTTTTGATTCTGTTGTTATGGCTAAACTCCTCTACACTGATTATTTGAATTACTGTGTTGGATTTTTTTTTTCCTGGGGGAGAACCTTCTTGGGTTCATTTTATACATGTTGAGTTATGGCAATCAAGCAGTAAACTGATTTAGAGTATAACTGTTCTGCAGTTGTTTTTATCCAACTTTCGGAAGTATTCTGTACAACAAGATTCCAGCTGGGATCTGCTTCTACAGAAAGTTCTTGGAACAAGAAAATGGGATGTGTTGTCCAGCTGAGGCGATGGCTTCCCAGAGGAAGAACTTGAGGGGTGGTGATGGTGCTTGAGGGGTAAATGGGTAGGGAGCATTTTCTGAAATACTTCAAAACAGGTAATCAATTGCATAGGGTTAGACCAATTATTTAATGTGTTGCTCTAGAGCCCATCAAGACCTTTAGAATTAATTCATTCTCATACCACCTAGCAGGCTGGTTGCCAGGATTCATAAACTGATGGTTTTTCAACCAAATAGAACCATTGGCTGAGCTTCCTAATGGCAGGGCTTACTTTTTGGAGGTGCAGTAAATTCTTCTAGACTTTTCCTTATGGTTTTCCCCTCTCGGCTTTTTAATTTTTTTTAAATGCCCAACTCTTTCTCAAATATCCTGATGAACTATTGTAATAATGGGTAACACTTGATTAAAATTATCCCTCCCTTGGCACATATTTGCATTTGAGCCCGAATCCTCAGAAATGACTTTACTGGAGGAGATTTCAGGCCCCATGCCAGGCATGAAGAGATGCAAGCTTTCAACTCATCTCAAACTAGGCCATGTGAGTGACTGTCTAGGCTGACTTCAAAGACATTTGGTTTTGGTGCTTAATCTGGTCTGCCTGTGAGAGGCTCGCCATTATACCTTCTAAAACTAAACTGAGTGTGTGTGAATGTGTATTTAGATTCAGCATAACAGTGCGTATGATTTTTTTTTTTTTTTTAGTTTGTGCTTTCAAGAATCAACTTAAGAAAGTTCTGCTATTTGATCCTGCTGATGTTCCCTTTCAGACAGCTGCCACCAGCATTGCTTGGCCACTTCCTTTTTATTTCCTATTCCCTTTTAACTGTCTAGCTTACTTTGATATGATTTCGTCTCTCTCTGTAATAGCAATGAGAGAGGATGTTTTTTCCCAAGGCCATGGCATGATATGCCTTTTAATTCATTTTAGGCTTATTACCTTGCAAATTTAAGAATGAATTGGGGCTGTGTTTGCTTGGGCCAAGCATGCTTTGGACTTGTCGGAAGGTGAGAGGTCACATTAGGTCACGTGTACTCTTGACAGCTGAGAGTACAAAATTGGTCGTTAGAGGTTTGATTCCCGGGTCTACCAATTTTCCTGCCTTGTGACTTTGTCTAAACCACATAATATATCTGCTCACTTCTTCCTTCTTTTATAAAATAGTACAAAAATATAATTTTACCTTCCTGGACTCCCAGTGATGTTGCCAGCTTTCAGATCAGGTGTGAAAGTCGTTTTAAATTCCACGAATCCTGTGCAAGAATGCTTTTAATACAAAGATGTTAAATAGAGAGCATATTTTGTTTTGGAAAACAATGTGTGTTTTTTATAAATAATATTTCCATTGCAAAATTACAGTTTAATTTTTTTTTCTTTACTGTGAGTTCTGGATCTTATTTTTAACACATGATTTAACAATATGCTGTGTTTTTGACAGCCTTATATATCTTTCTCAAGAAATCTGCAAGACTGTGCTGTTAATTTGAACCTAGGGAGTGAATCTGGTCCCCAGTGAATGTTGCCACCACTGGAACCCGATGTCCTATTAACAATCCACAAAATAGAAATTACAGGTAATGCTGCTACATGGGGGAATGACTATTTCCAGTAGATTATAGTCCTTATTTTGCAATGTGTTTTTCTTTCCCAGTCCTTCTCTCTCTCTTGAATTGCACTTGGCTTCTGGCTGACCTATTAGTAATTGCAAGATAAGGTATCACACTCTATAATTTTGGGGAAGGAAAAACTTTGCAATTAACACAGAGACCACATACTTATATTAAATAATGTGGATAATGTAGTACCCTTGTATTTACATTCATAATTCCTTGTTGCTAGACATTTCCAATTCTTTCTGTGTTGAATGTTGGCAATTTGCCACTATTTCTTTCAGAAGAGAGGGAACATGTGGTCAGCTCCCCAGATTTGGAAATTCAGGCCATATATATCCACTAATGAAATGATTTTGAGATTATGGAAATTGCTTCTTTCTCTCTAAAGACTAAAGCTGTGATCCCCAACGCCACTTTCATCACCCTCCAGGGTAGCACCAGGCATCCCAGAAAGTGGCATGAAAATTTCAAGACAAAGTTAATTTTCATTCAGTTTAAAATTGAAAACACATGCGTGCCAAACTGAGCTGTTAAATAAGGGGTTATCTTGACAACCACTGAATGTCATTTTTAATCTGAAAGTATTCTATTCAATACATGTTAGCTATAAGCTAAGAACAAAATGAGATTTATACTTTTCAGCATAGCCCCCCTGAAAAGAGAAGACTGTAGAGAAAGGATCTCATTTTTCTCCAGAAAGTTCTTTCTTTCAAATTTTCTAATTAAAGCTTGAAATAATTTCAGAGCAACATGAAGGAGGCAAAATTATAGTTCTAGGTTGATTCCTGTGTTTTGATAAATCTGTTTCTTTCTTTCTTTCTTTCTTTTTTTTTTTGATAAATCTGTTTCAATTGAACTATAGATAAATCTCCATGCTGAGATGAAAATAATTTTTTTTTCTTTTACTTCTGTGTTATGTTATCTATCCATCAGCCCTTGAATCTTTTTTACTGGTTGTGATCTACCAGGTGCTAATTAGAAGGTACTCGTAAGAAACACCCCTTACTGTATTGCATCATTACCGTGCTTTTATAAGAATTATTATGATCAAGTAAATGACCTCTCAAAAGCAAGAGCATTCTTTCTTAACTATGGCAGTGTCATTATCAATATTTTTGCATAATTTCTTCTCTTCTGATTTTATTGCTGAAGTTCAGTTTAACTTCTTTTGAGTCAAAGGCATGTTATTTTCTTTCTGCTCTGTTTTCATGAGATCTCTGTTTCATCTTCAATGGGCTCAGCCCCCTCCTTTCTTAACTTAAAATATCTTTAGGATTATTTCTAGATAATTTTTATATTTATGGTTCACACAAGTCTTCTTCTATTGACTGTCCCATTTATACGAGCACTTACTATCCTTGGCTCATGACTAATTTCTCTAGCGCTAAGGGAGAAAGGCAAGTCTTAGATTCCACGACTGCTGAAAGTCATTTTCACAGCAGAGTGGCATCTTGATCAGCGGAGTCTGGGTGTTGGTGTGAGTCTTAGCAATTTGGTAAGATCTTAAAAATGTAAATAAATAAGATTACTATCATTTTGAACCTCAGCCTATAATATGTTAACTGAGGCCCTGATTAAGGACTTGTCATTAATGTATTACCTACCATGTGTATGCTTTTCTGTTTAGAAAATAAGGAAATGGGTTTCATCATAAACTTAAAACATTTAAGAGGAACGACTAATAGGATGGGAAAGGAAGAAAATTCTTTGTATATGCTGAAATTTTCAATATTTTTCCCTCCACACCATTTATATATATATATATATATATATATTTATTTATTAAATCATAGCTGTGTACATTAATGCAATCATGGGGTACAGTGTGCTGGTTTTATATACAATTTGAAATATTTTCACCGAATGGTTAACATAGCCTTCATGGCATTTTCTTGGTTATTGTGTTAAGACATTTATATTCTACATTTAGAAAGATTCACATGTACCCTTATAAGATGGACCATAGGCGTGATCCCACCAATCACCTTCCCTCCCCCCAAGCTCCCTCCATAATTTTCAATGATGATTATTCTTAGCAGCAGCAGCGTTATTTTATATTAAGATCCAGATGCAACCGAAGTTTAGTGTTATGGAAGAGGCATCTATGGAGGAGATTTCTGTCCTATAACAAGAGTCATTGCACATTATGAAATGTACCTGGTGATTTGACATCCCCTGCAGCCATTTTGGTTAAAGGCGGGGGATATTGACAAGGAATATAAATGGCACGGTGTGGCAGAGACCCCTGGCCAAGCAATTTGGAGGCCTGTCCAGTGGGGAGGTGCTGCAGGGCTGTGACTGCCTAGCCTCACAGCTACATGCCCCAACTCCCCACACTCTTCTGAAATGAGGCGATGTGACTAGTTCTCACTGATAGAATACAAAGAGAAGTGAATTTCCAACCACTGTGATTAAGAAACAGGTGGTATTGACCATAATCTCTTGCCCTGTCCACCAACTGAATGAAGAGTACTCCCATGACCTTAGCTGAAAGAAGTGTGGGCCCTGAGTGATTATGTGGAAGCCACCCACCCAAAACAATACTCGCTGATTCTATTGTAGGAAGTAAGCTTTTATTACATTAAGCCACAGAAAAGTGGCTTACCTTATAATAGCAGCTAGCATTTACCTTGAAAAATCCAACATGGGACACAGCACAAACCTTGTGCAGAGCAGTTAACAGCACAAAGGAAGAATCAAATTGAATACATGCTTACTGTGTATCTCTTTTAAATCTGAAAGATTTGAAGTTGGAAAAGACTCTGAAATGATTTCCTTATTTCTAATTTCATTGATTACCTTTCTAATTGATGGTATTGGCTTTTATGAGTCCTCTGATAGACTCAGAGTGTCAAAGGACTATTTGCTTTAAAGGATTATTGTACAGTGGCCCCCTGTACAATAGAGGTGGGCTTAGCATTTGTAGAATACATGGTACATAGTTCAAGTGTGTGATTTGCAAGGGCTTGTGTGTGGCAATATATTAGCATGATACTATACAGCGTGATGTGTTATATAATCTTCTCATAAGATAATTAAAATTGTTCATATGTCATAAGAAGTAGGAATAATGATGCACTGGACATTGATACTTAATAGAGTAAAGACTGTACGTGTGCCAACACTCAAGTTCTCCATCCTTTAGCAGGGACGTCCTCTCTCTTTTCTCTTTACTTCTGTCCTGTAATTCCATATGGATTGGAAAAAGATTTTGAATTCTGAAATGTCTCAACTGAAATGTGATATGATAGTAAAAATTAAGAATCATGATTCTCATTCTACTAGCCTGCATTCAAATGCAGTTCTGAAGGCTTTAGGGGGGTGAATGTTGGAGATGCTAAGTGTATATTTACTTTAAATTCCATATCAGGAAAATTTTAATGTTGACTACAGGTGGGGATATTATATTAAAAACTCGATTGTAATTCAGTCATTACGTTAGGGAGAGAAAGTCCTCCAGGGAGAATCACACATTTGCATAATGCATCCCTATGCTCAGATCTGAATCTGTAACTCTGTTTCAACCAAGAGATGTGTAAAATCACAATGACTGGTCAGCTCCCTACTGGATGCCACTGAGACACCTTATGAATTCCATTTTTACACTTATTAAAATTTAATGTTTTAATATTAATAGAGGCTATGAACTAGGTTCTTGCTAAGAATTTTCAGATGAGAATCTGAAAATGGTCCAGACTTAGCTGGTAGCTGCCAATATTTGGAAATTGAACAATTCTCTCCACTTTTTTTTTTTTTTATCTCTACTCTTCACCCCTTTCTTTCCTAAACTTGACTATTTATTTTTTAAATTATGTTTCTTTTACATCTTGTCTTGGTGACTAGAGTTTACATCTTTTTGAGGTTCAATTTTCTATTTTCATAGGGGAACAATTTGACACCCAAGTTTATGCCTTTCCTTTCTCTCACCACTTTTTGCCTGGACTAGTGCAGTAGCCCTATTACCTGGTCTTCCTCAAATCTAATCTTACTTCTTACTAGTTTATTCTCCAGATTGTATCCACAATGACGTTCCAGAAATGCACATCTGTCCATATTTCTCCCTACTTATAATCTTTCAGTATAGGAAAGGAAGCTTTCAATAGGAAGCTATTGCTTTCAAAAAAATTCGAAGTCCTTAGCAAGGTCACAGGATTTGGACTTGAGCTCTGGCCTGCTATTTATGGCTGTGAGACTTACCTAGTTACATCTCTGTTTCATTACACCATTGATTCTCCTTATTTGTGGTACTTATGCTCTGCAAAGTACCTATGAACACTGAATTAGTGGATCCTAAAGGCATTGCTCCTTGGGGGAAGTACAGGGTTATGTTCCTAGGAGCCTCTGGTCACATCATTTTTCTAACAGTTCAATACATAACTTTATTTCATGTGTGTTTCTGTTTAAAAACAATTAATGTAACTTGACATTGAACCATGGTCAACAGCACTACAATTCGTGCCTATCTAATGCACCTATTTTCTCCATAAAGTACATCATTGCTTGCTTAAACTTAGAAATACTAAATAGCATTTTCAGCCCTATGATTTGGGGCCGTTTTAAATGGTGCAATCACTAAGAAAAAGCACAAAATTTCCCCCAACTGTGCCACTAAGTAGACTGAGAAGGTACTTGTTTATAGAATGAGAGTCATAAGAAGGCACAGTGTCACCTTGTTTGATCTCCGCTGAGAACAGAAATGCACATTGGATGACTCAGAATTTTCATTGCCCCCGTGTATATGTTCACAAATGGTGGAATAAGTGTAGTAAATACTGATTTTGGGATTAAAATAAATTTTAGTGAGTAGATAAACTTGCAAATCTCAATTTGTGAATAAGCTGTTGGTTATTTATGAAAAAGGAATATGTTTAGAGCAAATACTGTTGGTTTTCTACCCTCTCTGCCTTGTTTTTTGTTAACCAACTATTTTCTAGGTAGCTGTGGGCTCAGGCAGGAGGCTCTGGACCTCTGCTAATGCATAATCACCTAAAACATTCATCGGGAAACTCCCACACTTTGCCAAGGAAAAGTCGAGGGAAGAGCACGTGACCCAGCGTAACTAATGATCCGTAGGGGAGGAGAGAGATATTTTGCTGCTGAAGAGACACACCTGAAGGGACACCTCTTCTCTTCTGTTGCTGAAATATTTTGTGCCTATCTGGAATCAGAGAGACGAGGAGAAAGCTGACCTGTTGAGTATGACTCAAAGGAAATTTGAACAAAACTGCAGTTTTTGAGGACATTGATGAACTAATGAAACAACTAATGGAGCCTCTGTGATATGTAAGATAATGCATGTTTGAGCAGGTTTTAGTTGTTGGTTAATTACTCTCAGTCAAAACATTCAGACAGCATGTCTGTTTTTCTTAAGAATGGTGTTAGAAATAAATAAGGGAAAAAGTATAAATATACAAGTATGTGTACACATCCACACCATCTGTCACATGGCTGAACCTTGATACATGTTAACTTTTCCTTTTTGTCTTTTCCCATAGAGAAAGACTATACAAGGTAAGGACTAAATGACCAAATATTTGTCATCACTGTTTCTAATTTACAAGAAAATGAGCAAAAGCTGATTTAAAACCTTGTAGGACATTTTGTTTCAGTGTTCTTGCTTAGAATCATTATCTCCTTAACTCAGTTTTCCCTCTTGGCCATTTGTGGCCCAACTATTCTATTCACCTTTCTGTTATATTAATCTAAGCCTCTGGTTATATGCTTTAACTCTGAGTATCAGGATTATTATAAAATGGTTGCAATATTTCTGTAACAAATTCATTAGGCTGTTGGGTAGAGAGAAACTATATTGCAGGGGGCGTTGACTATCCCAAATGAAAAGCCCACTTTTAGAAACCAAGGTTTTTATATATGTATTACCTGTATCAGAAATAAATTGAGGAAGCTGATTTGCAGCCATTGTTAATTCACACAAGTAAGTATTTACAGAGTCTTTACCATCATGACAGCATGGGTTGGGTTCCAAAGTGCTCCGGAGGACAGGTGTCATGTCTGTCAGGCTTACAGTGCTTGTCATGGAATAACTTGTCAACTTTTGGAGACCACAGGATGTTTTCAATCATTTTTGTTCTGTCCATTCTGCCAAGTCCAGAAAATTTTATTCAAGTTCTCAACAGATCCTTGTCAAATATTGGTCTATTATGAAGAATACACACACACACATACACATATGAATGTTTACATAGTACCAATATTTGCCAAAAGAATATATAATTGTTTCTTTTATTGAGTCTTTAAGTAGTGCAGGGTAACCCTGGGTCATAGTATTTCCTCAACTTCACACATTTCTCTGTTAATTACATCGCCTGAAACCATCTGAGAAGTGTTGTTAGTCGGGTTTTGTGGACTGATCGGTCACTTTATGACATTGTCATCTCTGGTAGCTTGAAGGTGATAGCACTTGGTGATTTCCTTTGTGATTTTACTCTCCTGAGAGGCCTGTGGAAGCCACACCATTCATCAAGGATTTGCAGCCCTGTCACTTCTTGTGAGTATACACTGAGGCTTTGAGCTAATGCTCTTTGATTTCCACATGATTTCTGTGAGACATTTCTAGGGTTGCAACAAGTAGTCCAGCACAGAGCTGGTGGATTTTTTTTCCAGTACAGATAATGCATTGAAGCCTCTTAAATAAAACCATTTTCTCTCTTTGACAGAAATATTATTTAATTTCCTTTTAATCATTTATCCTAATATTTTTACTTACTCTGCTATTATTTCTCAAAGTGCATTTCAATCAGTGTGACATTGGAATTGTCATCTCATTCCCTATGATGAGAAAACTGATAAAATTGAGAACACAATGATAAAACTGAGAACCTTCTACTTAGACTTCCTTCAATCAATAAATTAACACAAAACATAGATTTAAACGTTTCTGTGGTGCTGTGCAAATTGAATGTGATTGCTATTACTAGTAGGTACTATTTTAACCCTTATGACTGCTGAAAATGTCACTATAATTTGAAAACCTATTTTTTTTTTTTAATAGAAAGCAATGGAGTTTTAGATTTTAAAATTAAGGAACAAGTGACCTTTTATAGATTTTGTAGGCATTTGATTTATGATATTTTTGAGTAAGCCTATATTATGAGGTTTACCAATTTTTACTGTGTCCTGTGGGGTCTGTTGTGTTTCTGTCTGAGATTGTGTGTTCGGGTAGGCTGAGTTGGATTGTAGTAAAACAAACACATCTTGAAATCTCGGTGGACTCACAACACGAAAGTTTATTTTTTGCTGAGGCTGTGTGTTCACCACAGATCGGCAGAGGAAAGACATCACTCATTGTTGTCACTCAGGGCTCTATGTGGATGTGAATTTCTCAGGGACAGGAGAAGGGGCTGCTAAAACTTCCAGGAAATGACCTAATTCCTTGGTTCTCTAATTTCATTTGCCACAACAAGTCACAGGATATGACAGCAAGTACACGTTCACAAGGCCAGGGGAGAACTAGGATCTTTGTGAATGGACCCGACGCCTGTCACTCTTCAGTGTGATAACTGGAAAAGGAATTGGAAAGGTGAACTAGGGGCTACTTGCTGAAGTTGCATTTATAAAACAGACAAACTTTTTACGTTTATTTTAGGTTGGTGTGAGCGGGTTTTAGTTCAAGAGATTGATGGGAGTTACTAGGGAAGAAGCTTTAGCTGTTACAAGCTACCCTTTGTCCCACCTATACTCATCTCCAGAAATAGATATTATATATAATGCTGAACTTGGTTGAGCACGAAGCAAATCATTGCATGAAGGGCAATGAGATTTCTGTGAAAAGTAGGCAAAATGTTGATTGACTTAGTATGTATGAAGCTCACAATGTTTAAATGATAACTTTTTCCAGATAATCAATATTCACAGTAAAAACCTTAACCTGCTTAAGAAAAGTGAGATACAGTGCCCCCTCATCTATGTGCACTATTCTCTTTGCTATTTTAAAATTGTGTTTACTTTTTCCCCTCTGGACCAAGTACACATTAAAAATTAAGCCCAAAATAAAAATACCATCCTTCTAAATGTGTTTGATACATCACTTGATATATTCATATTTTTCCACTGGTGTCAGCTAATCTACTGACAGATTATAAAAACAAAAAAGTGAGACAGAGAGGGAGAGGGAGAGTGGGGGTGGGGAGAAGAAAAGAAAAATGGAAACCATAACACTGTCATAGCAGCAATTAAGAGAGTGATTTTTAAGGGAAGAGATGGGTAGGTTTTGTTGGCCTGAGTACAAGTCATAAAGGACATTTTCAAAGTCAGTTTATGGAAATGAAAGCCAACATAAAATAATTTTCAGGCTGGGCGCGGTGGCTCACGCCTGTAATCCCAGCTCTCTGGGAGACCAAGGTGGGTGGATCTCCTGAGCTTGCAGAGTTTGAGACCAGCCTGAGCCATAGTGGGACCCTGTCTCCAAAAATAACTGGGGATTGTGGCTAGCGCCTGTAGTCCCAGCTACTCGGGAGGCTGAGGCAAGAGAATCGCTTAAGCCCAAGGTTGGTGAGCTATGATGCCATGGCACTCTATGCAGGAGACAGAGTGTGACTCTGTCTAAAAAAAAAGTCTCATTGAGTGTGAATTTTTTAAAAAGTGCGGGTATATGCTTTTTTGAGCATAAATCGAGCATTCACGTGACTACGATGGTAAGTGAAAGTAACGCCCTTAATAGAAATGTAATGAGCAGTGAGGTCAGGAAGTAGATGTACTCTAAATGATTTTCTTACTAAAGATCAGACCTGTATTCTTTACTTTCTTTTCATTTCAACAGTGAAGATTTTTAAACAATAGACAAAAGATGAGAAACTAGGCTTTTACTTTATAAAATGTCATCAAAAAGTCTTTTGAAAAGTGTTAAATAGGACTGTCTCATAAAATTTCGTTTACGGGATTTGAAGCTAGAATCTGTAGCTGGGGAGTCGCTCTCTTTGGCTACTTCCCTTGTTTGTTTATGACCATTCCATTAAGGCAGGTTCCCAGCGGGAGCAGACATCCTCCTGCCTGGACAGAGCTGGACCTGAGCGTGCTCCGTGCAAGGCAGGACGCCCCTGGACCCAGCAGCCTTCTGTGGAGCTGTGTCTGTTCACAGCAAGAGAGGAAATAGGAAATGACTCGGGGCGAGTCTTGCTAAACTGGGAAAATCAATTAGATACACTCCTAAATAGAATTGGAAAGCATTCCAGTCAGAGCCCATGGAGAAAGGGGCTGAGAAAGGTTGCTTACCATTCCCACCTGGGACCTGGGAAGCATTTACGGAGGTGTGGGAGCTCTCCACAGCTAGAGGTCAGAGGTTTCTCTTCAGTCTCCTAACCTGAGTGGGGGATGACCAGTGTACAGAGGGTTTCATTATTTCCATTGGTTCTAACTCTAATTTTTATTTAAAAATGTTTTTAGTTATGAAAGTACAGAAGATTAGAAACAAAAATTACTGAACTTGACTGAAACACGTATCTCTCACTTAAAATAGGCACATCAAGCTGTCACACTAGCCTTGACCTCAAAGGCACTGTTCTTCACCACATACAGTGCAAATCCAGGTGGTGTTCAAACATCGGGCCTGTAGCCAATTGCTTCAATTAAGCTGCAGCCTTTACTTTCTTAAATCAGACTATTTGGGCAAGACATTGAGAGGCAGCTAGAAAGCAAATTCACATCTCTCCACAGAACCTCCCAGCCATAGCTGGTCTTCACGTTGCCGCGGTGTAACTGGCCATCCTATACTTTTTTTTTCTTTTGTCATGAATGAATTAGATTTGGAAAGTTTACAACCCAATGCCAACTACATATCCTCTCATTTGATGAACTCTTAGTTTCTGTTTATTTTTAACCATACTTGGTAAGGATGCTTAGAAAATGATTTGCTAAGCCTCTTTGGATATTTACTTTTATTTATTATGAATATCAGAAATTCAAGAAAGGGGTTTAAATGCCTATTCACAGGAAGGTGTAGAGCTTATAATAAAATCAAAATATAGACCAAAGAAAACACAACAAAGATGAACGGAATATGGGCTCAGGGGAACCAAAAAAGACTGACTCAGGATAAAGCGGTTATTCTAATACCAGACTTTCAGGTGCTTGGTCTCGGTGATTTGAAGAATAAATCCGTGGACCACAGATCAGTGGCAAGACAGAATTTATTTACAGAAAAGAATACAAAAACACTGAAGTGCCTGGTAGGGAGAGAAAACTCTAGTCGGGAGAGAAAAGCTCTCTCTGTCTCTCTCTCTCCGTTTAGCAGTATATATAGGTGCATGGGTTCCTTCTATATGAGGCCAGGAAATGAATGGACACAGTCTCTTCCACTTAGGCAAGGAGAATGAATGTACTAATGAATGGACATAGTTCCATCCGCTGGGGGAAGGTGAATGAATGTACTAATGAATGGACACAGTCCATTCACAGAACTGAGGCCTAGGAAACTTACATGAAATTGACCTAGGCATAGGAAATGGGGGTTCTGTATTTAGTCATAAGTGTAAAGGGGAAGGAGACACCAAGG
>CAUYQV010052726.1:0-11289 GCA_963574575.1 Galagoides demidoff
GGGTCAGGGCCCACACCTGTGGCTCAATGGGTAGGACACCAGCCCCATATACTGAGGGTGGCAAGTTCAAACCCAGCCCCGGCCAAACTGCAACAAAAAAATAGCTGGGCATTGTGGCCAGCACCTGTAGTCCCAGCTACTTGGGAGGCTGAGGCAAGAGAATCACCTAAGCCCAGGAGTTAGAGGTTGCTGTGAGCTGTGTGATGCCATGACTCTACCAAGGGCAACAAAGTGAGACTCTGTCTCTTTAAAAAAAATTAAAAAGTGGGTCAAGGATATAAATTCAGAACAAAGAAAAAAATTACTTTTTTAATTAATTTATTTATTTTGAGTCAGAGTCTCACGTTGTCACCCTTGGTAGAGTGTCATGGCATCAGAGCTCACAGCAATCTGAAACTCTGGAGCTCAAGGAATCCCCTTACCTCAGGTTTCAGTTTTAGTAGCGATGGGGTCTCACTCTTTTTTTTTTTTTTTTGAGACGGAGCCTCAAGCTATACCCTGGGTAGAGTGCCATGGCATCACAGCTCATAGCAACCTCCAACTCCTGGGCTCAAGTGAGTCTCCTGCCTCCGCCTCCCAAGTAGCTGGGACCACAGGCGCCCACCACAACGCCTGACCATTTTTTGGTTGCAGCCATCATTGCTGTTTGGTGGGCCTGGGCTGGGGATTCAAACCCGCCACCTTAGGTGTACGTGGCTGGCGCCTTAGCCGATTGAGCCACAGGCACCGAGCCACCTTTCTCAATTGATGACAGGCTGAAGGATGTGGATGGTGCCTGAGGAGGGGCGGAGCAGCAGAGCCGGGCAGCCTCTTGTGTGCAGCTCAGGAGTTTTGAAAATCTGGGCTCAGATTTTTAGAAGTTTGGTGGTATCAGCAGATCTGAAATGTAGAATGATTCTTCTGATAGCCTTAAGGACAATTGATTAGGGAATGGTTAGAGTTTAGATCGGAAGATTGAAAGCAGAAAACAAACAAACAAAAAAACAACTTAGAATACCACGGTAATCCACAGCTAAATCAAGGGTGTGTCTATAGCAGGAGGGAAAGGGGATGTTTAGAGAGTAGAATTTGGAGGACTTGGCCACTGACTTAAAGTTGGAAGTTGAATATAAAGTCTAGAATATGTTGTTTTTAGGAAGGTAACTGTCCAAGGAAACTATGTCTCAAGAAGAGCAGGCATGTGGGGGGTGTGGGGAGGTCGTGGTAAGGAGATGATGCGTTCATGTCGCACAGATTGAGTCTGTGATGGGTGGAATTTTAAATGAAGTCCCTTCAGAATGAGAGAAACAGAGGGTCAAGAATGGAATCCTGACCTGCATTTGACCCTGCAATTCCTTTATTAGGTATATTCCCAGATGACCAAAAATTGCATTACAACAAAGATATCTGTATCAGAATGTTTATTGCAGACCAATTCATAATTGCCAGGTCATGGAAGAAGCCCAAGTACCCATCGATCCACGAATGGATCAACAAACTGTGGTATATGTACACCATGCAATACTATGCAGCCGTAAAGAAATATGGAGACTTTACGTCCTTCATGTTCACATGGATGGAGCTGGAAAACGTTCTTCTTTGCAAAGTATCACAAGAATGGAAGTAAAAGTATCCAATGTACACACCTCTATTATGAAACTAATTTATACCTTTTATATGCAAACTATAACCTAATAACAGCCTAAGAATATGGGGAGGGGGAAGGGAGAGGGGAAAGGGGAATGGGTGGAGGGAGGGGGATTGGAGCGATCAATTCTGAGGTTTATCTTACAAGGGTACAAGTGAATCTTTCTAAGAGTAGAATGTGAACATTTTAAAATAATAACTAAGAAAATGACATGAAGTCTATTTTAACCAGTTTGATGGAAGTGTTTCAGATTGTGAGTGAAAACCCCACACTGTACCCCAGAAGTGCATTAATGTACATAGTTACCATTCAATAAAAAAAGAAAGAAAGAAATGCTCAACCTGCATTTGGAGTTGAGTCCAAATTCTCTCCCTTAATGCAGTGGTCTTGACATCTATCACAGTTGCCTTAAATAAATTCTTCCTTAAAAAGTGTTTGCCCATTTTAACAATTATTATAATTTTTTTCTTTAACAACACTAACTCTTCAGTTTGAAATTATTACCATTTATTTATACCATCAGCATGAACCCAAATAGCACTCACAGAGCAGGTACCACCCCTCCTCCCAATATTGGAGTGACTATGGCCTGTTAGAATCCTATTAGAGAGAATATGCATGTACATTGCCAGAGCTGACCCAGAACAGAATGAATCACTTTCCATACAGAACATATCCCAACATCACTCAGTTTCCTTTTCATAAAAACTGGTTTTATGACACATCATTCTTTCTTTAAATCCAAAGCATCTGTGTACGTTTGACTGGAAATCTTATATCATTCAGTCTGGGATTTATGAAGTCCAGAAAATGTGGATAAAGGGCTGTGTTCCAATCATTGTCTGAGTCCCACCCTCCCTACATCACTTTTCATTTAGAAAGCTCAAGTTTAGTTTCTCTATAGGCCTGATATTCCCAACAAAGACCAAGCCAGGAGTTTCTTTCAAGGTCACCTATAACACAGACCAACTATTTCCTGCCCCAGAGGTGGAGCTTAGAAGAGCCTATGTTTTAAAACAGAGTGGACTGTTCTTCCCAGAGGGGGACATGAGACCAAAAAGTACTTTACTATCTTTCCTATCTCCTACTGGAGCAAGAATAAGGCAGACTTTGACATCGTTATAAGAGATCTTTCCTGCCACACCAGGTTATAATAATTTTCAACTCTCCTCATCGTTCTCTGAAATCTGCTGTTTTTTCCCTTCTGACCATGACAGTGAATCTAAATGTCTTTAGCTGAGTTACTATATAATAAAATAAGGGACTTCAGATCCCATATCTGGCTCCCCAGGGCTTAATTACTTTATTCTTTCTCTCTGGACAGACACTCTGTCACAAACATCTGTCTTGAGGGCTGTTGTCAAGCACAGAAAGCAATTCAAGAATGTTAGGGGAGTCATATTTCTGGCCCTTACTAAAATGGAAGCAGAAGTGTATGCCATTGGGAACTTTCTGTGAGTGGGATCTCTTGGGAAATTCTTAGTGACTGAGAATCAGCCTTTAAAATCCTAGGGGAAACTGGTGTCTGGACTCAATAGAGGCAAAAACCATTTTACTTTTTCACTGTAACTTCTCCAACTCAGGGCAAAATTGAAAATTAAATTAAGATATTTAACGACAGCTAGGGTTAGCAGTCTCTAGAATCCTTTTAACAGAGTTCTCTATGAGCTTGCTGAGAAAATTAAAATTGCATAAAGAATATTCTTTTTTTTTTTTTGGTAACATGTATCACTTTTATAATGGTTTCGTTAGGGTTATAATTGTGTTTGTCATCCAGACAGTAATAATTGCATCTGTTAGGTGGGTTTTGTTCATCACCTCCAACCCCCCTACCCTTTTTGATTTCCACAGAGTTATACTTCCCTCTATACATGTGTGCACCTATTGGTTAGTTTCAGTTTAATAGTGAGTACACGCAATGTTTGTTTTTCATTCTTGAAACACTTCACTTAGGATAATGGTCTCTAGTTCCATCCATATTATTGCAGAGGCATTAAATCATAGCTCTTCATATTGAGTACTGTTCCATGGACCCATATACCATGTTTTGTTATTCCACCTATGAACTGATGGGCAATTAGCTTGATTTCTCATTTCTGCAATTGTTAATTGTACTGCAAATAAATATTCAAGCACTGGGGTCTGTTTGATAAAAATGACTTCTTTCCTTTGGGTAAATACACAGTAGTGGAATTGCTGTGTCAAATGGTAGGTCTACTTTTAATTCTCTAAGAAATCTCCATACTTTTTTTCTATAGAAGTTGTAATAATTTGCAGTCCCACCAACACTGTATAAACACTCCTTTCTCTTTGTACCCATGCCAATATCTATTGTTTTTTTACTTTTAAATAAAGGCCATTTTAACTTGGGTAAAGTGAATCTCATTTTTTTTTTTAGACAGAGTCTCATTTGGTCATCATTGGTAGAGTGCCATGGCATCTTAGCTCACAGCAACCCCAAATTCTTGAACTCAAGAAATCTTCTTACCTCAGCCTTCCAAGTAGCTGGGAATACAGATGCCCACCATAATGCCTGGCTATTTTTTAGAGACAGGATCTGGCTCTGGCGCAGTCTGTTCTTGAACCTGTGAGCTCAGGAAATCCATCTGCCTTGGCCTCCCAAGTGCTGGGTCATTGTGGTTTTAATTTGCATTTCTTTGATGGTTAGAGCATTTTCCCATGTTTATTGGCCATTTGTCTATCTTCTTTTGAAAAGCTTGTGTTCATTTCTTTTGCTCACTTTTTAATTGGATTTTCTTTCCTTGCTGATTTGCTACCCTACAGAATCTTAGATTCCGGATGGTAGTTGTTTATAAAATGGGTAGCTTGCCAATATTTTCACTCATGTGTAGGTTGTCTATTTGCTCTTATTTAATCAGGTTTCATCCTCTTCCTTTTGTTTTGGCTATGATTGCCATTGGTGCTTTTTCATAAATTCTTTGCCTAGGATGAGATCTAGAAGAGTTTTTCTAACATTTTCACCTTGAATTATTGAGGTTTTGAGCCTTACATTTAAGATTTTATCTATCTTGAATTAATTTATGTGAGTAGTAAAATACATGAATCCTATTTCATTCTTCTGCATGTGGCTACCCAGTTGTCCCAGAACCATTTATTGAATAAGGTTTCTTTCCCTCAGTGTATATTATTGTTTGATTTCTCAAAGATCAGTTGGTTGTACGAAGATGGCTTGATGTCTGGGATTTTTGTTCTATTGGTCTATGTCTCTATTTTGTCCTAATATCATGCTATTTGGGGTACTATAGCCTAGTAATATATTTTGAAATCTGGTAATGTGATACCTCCAAATTTGTTCCTTCTTCTTAAGACTGCATTGGCTATTCAGGCTCTATTCTGGTTTTTAAAAAGTATAGATTTTTTTCCTTGATCCTTGAAATATGTTGTTGGTATTTTGATGGTAATTGTATTGAATCTGTCAATCACTTTGGGTAGTATGGACATTTTAGCAATGTTGATTATGCCAATCCATGAGCGCGAAATATTTTTCTATTTATTTGTATAATTTCTGATTTCTTTCTTTAGTATTTTGTGGTTCCCTTTGTAGATATATTTTACCTCCTTGGTTAGGTATATTCCTAGGTTATTAATTTCCTTTGTAGGTATTGTGAACAGTATTGAGTCTTTGATTTGACTCTCAGTTTGACTACTGAACAGAAATGCTCACAGACTTGAAATGCTACTGACTTGAGCACATTGATAGAGTAACTTGAGATAATTCATAATGTATTTATCAGCTCCAGAAGTCTGGTGGTGGAATTTTTGTAGTTTTCTAACTACAAGATAATATCATCAGTATAATGCCATAGTTTGAATTCTTCCCTCCTGATTTGGATGTCTTTAATTCTTTCTTTTGCTTGATTGCTTTGGCTAAGACTTTGAGCACAATGTTGAATAGAAGTGATGACCATGGACATCCTTGTCTTGTTCCAGTTCTTAATGAGAATACGTTCACCTTTCAATATGATGCTGGCTGTGTGTTTGTCATACATGGCTTTTATAATTTTGAGATATGCTCCTACTATGCCAAGGTTATTGAGGGTTTTTATAATGAAAGGGTGCTGAATTTCATCAATCACTTTTTCTGTATCTATTGAGATGATATGATTTTTGTTTTTGCTTATGTTTAGGTGGTGAGTCATATTAATTGATTTACATGTGTTAAATTATTCTTGCATCCCTGGGATAAAGTCCACTTGGTGAGGATTATTTTTTTAATGTGCTTATTGAATTTGGTTTTCTAGTACTTTGTTAAGGGTTATTGTATCTATATTCATAAGTGATGTTGGTCTATAGTTTTCTTTATTTTTGCTGTGTTCTTTCCTGACTTTTGTATCCACATGATACTCCCTTCATAGGAAGGATACTGGAGAGAATTACCTCTTTCTCAATGTTGTGGAATAATTTCTACAATATGGGTGTCAACTCTTCTTTGTAGATGTGATAAACTTTGGCTGTGAATCCATCTAATTTGGGGCTTTGTTGAAAGATTTTATATTGCTGCGTCAATCATGTTGTTCATTATTGATCTGTTCAGGACTACTATTTCCTCTTGATTGAGTCCTGGTAGGTTGTGTAATTCCAGGAATTTGTATGTTTTCTCTACATTTTTTTTTTTGACAGACTCTCACTAGAGTGCCATGGTGTCATCATAGCTCACAGCAACCTCAATTCTTGGGCTCAAATGATCTCTTGTGTTAGCCTTCTGAGTAGGTGGGAGTACAGGAATGTGACATCATGCACAACTAGTTTTTTTTTTCTAATTTTAGTGGAGACGTGCTCTTGTTCTTGCTTAGGCTGGTTTCAAACTCGTGAGTTCAAGAAATCCACCCACCTTGGCCTTCCAGAATGCTAGGATTATAGGCATGAGCCACCACACATGCCCAATTCATCTACATTTTCACATTTATGGACATAGAGATGTTCATAGTATTCACAGATTATATTTTGTGTTACTGTGATATTAGTTCTGATATCACATTTTTCATTTCTAATTAAACTTATTTCAGTCCTTTCTCTTCTATACCTAGTTGATAAAGCAAAAATTATATCAATTTTGCTTATTTTTTCCAAGAACTAATTTTTTGTTTCATTGATCTTCTATATTATTTTCTTATTTTCAACTTCATTTAGTTCTGCTCTGGCTTTATTTTTTTTTCCTTTTGCTTTCTTTGGGTTTGGTTTGCTCTTCCTTTTCTGTTTGTTTTAGATGTGTCATTAGATTGTTAATTTGTGATCTTTCAGTCTTTCTGATGTAGACTTTATTCTGAATTAAAAAAATAATATAATGATATAGGAATCAAAACTGTATGGTACCAGTATTACAACAGAAACATAGAATAATGGAACATAATTAAAAGACCAGAAACAAACTCATGCATTTATGGTCACTTGATTTTTGACACTGGTACCAAGAATAAACAGTGTCGAAAGAAAAAAAAATAGACTCTTAATAAATGACACTGGAAAAGTTATAGTTTCATGCAGGAAAATGAACTTAGACCCTTATCTCACACCACACACAAAATCCAACCAAAAGTGGATAAAGATTTAAACATAAGACCTGAAAATAAAGCTACTAGGGAAAAAATGGGGAAAAATTCCATTACATTGTGCTGGGCAATAAATTTTTAGATATGATCCCCAAAGCATAAGCAACAAAGTAAAAGTAGAAACATAGACTTAAATTAAATTTATTTTTAGTTTAATTTGTAACTGTATATATATTTATGAGGTACAATGTGATGGTTTGATATACAATGTGGAATGTTTAAATCAAGCTGATCAACATAACCATCACTTCATTTATTTTTTGTGGTAAGACATTTATAATTTACTCTTAGTTATTTTGAATTTTAACTTTGCATTGTGTACATTACATGAGATGCCATCAAATGCCCTCCATCCTTCCACCAGTTGCCTCTCTCTTCTCCTCCTTTTTCCCTCTCCATCCTTCCCCTTTGCTAGACTATACTTGTATTCTATCATTCCTATGAGTGTGTGTTTATATATTAGTTTCATAATAGTATTGAGTACATTGGATACATTTTTTCCATTCTTGAGATACTTTACTGAGAAGAATGTGTTCCAATTCTATTCAGGTAAACAAAAAAGATGTAAAGTCTCTATCTTTTTAATGGCTGAATAGTATTCCATGATATAAATGTACCACAATTTGTTAATCCATTCATGGACTGATGAGCATTTGGGCTGCTTCCATGACTTGGTAATTATGAATTGGGCTGCAATAAGCATTCTGGTGCAAATGTCTTTGTGTTAAAATGATTTTTGTTCTTCTGGGTAAATACCTAGTAATAGAATTGTGGGATCCAATGGAAAGTCAACTTTTAATTCCTTAAAGACTCTCCATATTTCTTTCCATAAAGGTTGTACTAGTTTCAATCCCAGCAGCAGTACAGAAGTGATCCCTTCTTTCCACATCCACACCAGCATATGCAGTTTGGGGACTTTGTTTTTTTTTTTGTTTGTTTGTTTTGTTTTTTTCAGTTTTTGGCTGGGCTGGGTTTGAACCCACCACCTCCAGTATATGGGGTTGGTGGCCTACTCCTTTGAGTCACAGGCACTGCCCAGTTTGGGGACTTTGTGATGTGGACTATTCTTACTGGGGTAAGGTGATATCTCAAAATGATTTTGATTTGCATTTCTCTGATGATTAAAGATGATGAGCATTTTCTCATGTGTTTGTTGTCCATTTGTCTGTCATCTTTAGAGAAGTTTCTGTTCAAATCTCTTGCCCATAAAGAAATGGGGTTGTTCGCTCTTTTCATATTGATTAATTTGAGTTTCATGTAAACTCTAATTATCAGATCTTTTTTAGAATCATAGCATGCAAAAATTGTCTGTCATTCTGAAGGATGTCTTTAGTTGTAGTGCCCTTAGCTGTGCAGAAGCTTTTTAGCTTGATCAAATCCCAGTAATTTATTTTTAGTGTTGCTTCAATTGCCAAGGGGTTCTTCTTCATAAAATATTTACCTAATCCAGTATCTTCAAGCATTTTATCTGTCTCTCTTCTAGTATTTGTATAGTTTCCTGTTTTAATATTAAATATTTCATCTAGTAAGAATCAATTTTTGTTAGTGGTAAGAGGTATGGGTCCAGTTTCAGTCTTCTACAGTCACTAGCCAGTTCTCCCAGTACCATTTGTTAAATTGGGATTCCTTTCCCCAAAGAATGTTTTAGTAAGATTAATCAAAGACCAAATGATGATATGTGGCTGGGTTCATCTCTAGATTCTCTATTCTATTCTACATATCTAAATCTCTGTTTTTGTGCCAGTACCATCCTGTTTTGATCACTATAGATTTGTAGTATAACCTGGTAGTGTGATACCTCCAGATTTGTTCTTATTTCTAAATATGGTACTGGCTATTTAGGGGTTTTTCTGATTTTATATAAAATGAAGTATTACTTTTTCAAGTTATTTAAAGTATGACATCAATGCTTTGATGGAGATTCCATTAAGTATGTAGATTGCTTTGGGGAGTATGGACATTTTAACTATGTTGATTCTACCCAACCACAAGCTGGGTATGTTTTTCCACTTGTTAACATCTTCAGCTATTTCTTTTCTCAGGGGTTCCTAGCTTTCTTTATAGAGACCTTTCACATCCCTTGTTAGATATATTCCCAGGTATTTCATCTTCTTTGGCACTACTGTAAAAGGAATGGAGTCATTGACTATATTTTTGGCTTAACTATTTTTGGTATATATAAAAGCTACAGATTTGTAGGTATTGATTTTGTATCCCAAGAAACTGCCATATTCCTTGATCACTTCTAAGAGTTTTGTAGTTGAGTCCCTAAGATTTTCCAGGTATAAGATCATGTCATCCATAAAGAGCAAAAGTTTGATCTCTTCTGTTCATGTTTGAATACCTTCAATCCCTTTCTCTTGCTTGATTGTAATGGCTAGGACTTCCAGTACTATGTTGAATAGCAGTGGCAACAATGGGCATCCTTTTCTAGTTCTAGATCTGAGTGGAAATGTTTTCAGTTTTACTCCATCCAATAAGATATTGGCTGTGTGTTTGCTGTAGATGGTCTCTATTAGTTTAAGAAATGCCCCATCTGAGCCTATTTTTTTAAGTGTACGAATCATAAAAAGATGCTGGATATTATCAAAAGCCTTTTATGCATCAATTGATAGAATCATATGGTCTTTGTTTTTTATTTTATTTATGTGGTGTATTATATTTATAGATTTATGTATGTTGACCCAACCTTATAACCCTGGGATAAAACCAACTTGGTCTTGGTGTATAATTTTTTGAAATATCATTGAATTCTGATTGCTAGCATCTTATTGAATATTTTTGCATCAATTTTCGTTAAAGATATTGGTCTATATTTTCCTTTGTTTATTGGGTCCTTTCCTGTTTGGGGATCAAGGTGATATTTGCTTCATAGAATGTGTTGGGGAGGATTCCTTCCTTTCCTATATTTTAAAGAAGTTATGTAATATAGGTACTAGTTCCTCTACAAAGGTTTGGTAGAATTCTGGTCCCAGACTTTTCTTTTTTGGGAGATTTTGTATAGTTGATACTATTTCAATGCTTGATATAGGTCTATTCAAAATTTCTAATACTTTCTGATTGAGTTGAGAAAGATGGCATGCTTCTAGCTATGGTCCATTTCCTCAACATTTCATATTACTGAGAATAGAGTTTTTTGTAATAATCATTGAGGATTTTTTGAATTTCTGTGATATCTGTTGTTACTTCCCCTTTATCATTTATAATTGATGCTATTAGAGATTTTACTTTTCTGTTTCTTGTTAGGCTAGCCAAAGGTTTATTGATTTTATTAATCTTTCAAAGAACCAATTTTTTTGTTTCATTAATCTTCCAAATGCTTCTTTTGTTTTCAATTTCATTTAGTTCTGCTCTAATTTTGATTATTTATTTTCTTCTGCTGTGTTTGGAGTTGGATTGATCTTCCTTTTCCAGTTGCTTAAGATGGCTTATTAGGTTGCTGACTTACTTTCTGTTTTCTTGATGAAGTCTTCTAATACTATAAATTTCCCTTTTAGGACTGCCTTTACAGTATCCCATGGGTTTTAATAGCTTGTGTCTTCATTATCATTTTGTTCCAAAAATTTGATGATTTCCTTTTTAATCTTATCTTTGACCCAGCTATCATTCAGCATTAATTTATTTAGCTTCCATGACTTTGTTTCGGTATGAAGATTTCTGTTTCTGTTGAGTTCAATTTTTATTCCCTGATGATGTGAGAAGATAGAAGGTATAATTGTTATTTTTTTAATTTTTTGAGGTTAGACTTGTGTTCTAAGATATGATCAATTTTGGAGGATGATCCATGGGCTGATGAGAAGAATGTGTATTCAGTTTTATTAGGATGAAATGTTTTGTAGATGTTTGTTAAACCCATTTGTTGTAGGGTCAAGTTTAAGTCTATTATTTATTTGTTTAGTTTCTTCTAGGAGGATCTATCCATAACTGAGAAAGGGGTGTTAAAAATCTCCAACTATTATAATGCAGGAAGATATCTATTTGTTGATATATTTTAGGGGTTGTTTTATAAATTGAGGAGCATTCTTATAGGGTATATAAATGTTAATTATTAAAATCTCTTGGGGGCAGAGCCAAGATGGTGGACTGCAGCCA
>CAUYQV010052727.1:0-11122 GCA_963574575.1 Galagoides demidoff
CATCACAGCTCATAGCAACCTCCAACTCCTGGGCTCAAGCGAGTCTCCTGCCTCCGCCTCCCAAGTAGCTGGGACCACAGGCGCCCACCACAATGCCCGGCTATTTTTTGGTTGCAGCCATCATTGTTGTTTGGCGGGCCCAGGCTGGATTTGAACCCGCCACCTTAGGTGTATGTGGCTGGCGCCTTAGCCACTTGAGCCACAGGCGCCAAGCCTGTCCTTAATAATTTCTTTAGGACAAATTACTAAACAGGAATTCTAGATTGGAGTAGGCATATGTTAAGGTTTTTAATACATACTGTCAAAGCCTTCAGAAGGACTGCACCGAACATGATGTCTGTATATCCTCTAAATCTGGGTATTTATCTATTTCTCATATTTATCATTTGAGACAAGAAAAAAAATCTCATTATTATGTTAATGTAGATTTTTTTCATGATCCAAATACCATGACCTATATATTGTGCTCTTCTTTTTTTTCTATGTATACACGCACAGATTTGTCTGTTTATACACATCCCAGACATGCACAAAATTCTGGCAAAGCTTGCATTTAAATTGTTTGTCGAAAAGAGAATCGGTCTTCATTACCACTTTGCTAAGAGTGTGTGTGCGTGTGTGGGTGCGTGAGTGTGTGTGTGTGTGTGTGTGAACTCACACTGCCTGTAACAGGGAGCTGAAGCTGAATCGCTGTCTGGAAACTGGTCATGAATTATTCCCCTGCATCTGCCCCAGTATGCCTTCATTTGTTTACTGAGCTGGAGCTGTTAACATGAGTGCCTTGGGGATCTGACTCCAGTCACCAGGAAAGACAAAAGGGGCAGACTCACTTCTGGGGGTCCCGTCTTCTCCTCTGGGTGTTCACATGCACAAGAGCCGCTGTGTTACCATCTGGGGGTGGAGCTGCAGTACTAAGAAAAACCCTGGCCCAAAGAGATGGGAAAGCTTAGCTGGAGAACATGAACCCAGCTCCCCACTTTTGGGCTGTGAAACAGAAAAATAGCAGTGACTACTGTCTAAATGCCTCCCTTACCAGGCTTTGAGCAAATCTGTGAAGTATAGATTACTGTTCCACTTTTCAGATAAAAAACTGAGGCTCAGAGAAAGGAAGTAAGGAGTCTAAAGTTCCAGGACTAGGAAGTGGCAGAGCCAGGAGGGGAACTTGCAAGCTCCTTCCTATCTCATGGTAGAGCAAATACTGATGATCTTGATGATTAGGATGAAACGGAGAAACAGAGATCAACTCACTGTCCATGGCTGGCCAGAAAGACCTTGTACAATTGACCAGCGACATGTTCCCTCTGAATCCTTCCACTAGCGTGGGGTAGATCTCATGTATGTCTTCCCACACACCTGTTAGGTCACAAAATGATCTTTTGATATTTGTACAATCTGCAACAGTCTTCATATCTTCTTCTCTACTATGGAAAGAAAAGAAATTGGAAAAAGGAAAATGTTAGCATTTACGTCGTGGGAATCAGTTCTCGGGGTGCCTCACTTCCTCATTTCCTTTAGGGTCTGCTCAGTCAAATACCACTCTATCAAATCATCTTCTTAACCCTCTTATTTAAGACCAACATCTTGCGTTCTCCCCACGCCTGCACTGTCAACGCCTCTTGCCCTTCTCTCTCCCTTCAGAGGTTTCCCTGCACCTGCCCCAGTATGCCTTCATTTGTTCACTGATGTCTCCACCTACTTTCAGAACATACACTCTGGGGGGCAGGGATTTTGGTTCACAGCTGGATGCCTGGCATGTAGGAGGTGTTCAGTAAGTATTTGTTGGATGAATGAATGAAACTTGGGCTTTTATTACAAAGGACTCATGTCTTTCTCCCTCTACTGAACAATCATGAATGCCTTCCCTGAGACCTCTCCCCTTCCCTTTCTCTGGCTAAGAATACAAGATCCAGTGCTAAATCCTGGGTAGAGATCTGATCTACTGAGCTTGAGAAAGGTAGGGGGTGATACATGTGACCACTCGAAGCAGACTGAAACTTTAAGACTTTAGCAGGTGCTGAGAGAAACTCCACTGCTGGGTCCATCAGTAGCAGTGGCCAGCAAATAAATAACCAAGGTGCTACAGATCAAAGCAGACTTATGGGAGTGATCGTCAGACACAAAAGGAGAGAGCCAAAGAAGGCTCCGCATGTTATGTCCAATCCTTCAGTAACCCCTCAGTGGAGGTGTTAGCTTGGACAGGCTGAGCTTTGTACCAGGTTGCAAGCTGATTAGTGACCAAACCTGACCTTGGACCCAGGCCTGTCCTAGACTAGGCCAGATAGCTTTCTGGTGTCCAATCAGAATAAAGAAAGGTGAACATAAACAATCAATATGTTCAAAAGACCTCTGCACTCCTCTTCTCAGAAAACACAGGAATTTTAAACATTCAGATCAAATGAATTAGAAAAATCATTACAAAAACCAAGCACAAAAATTATTTTGTTTTTGAGGTTTAGACCTGTAGGAATTGGCTTAGATTATAAATACAAGCTCTGTCAGAAAGAACTCTGGATTATTAAAGCATTCAATGATTAAAAATAGATGGGCGCTTTGCCTTTGGCCTTTTAAGGCTTTGAATAAAGAAGAAAGAGAGAGAGATATCACCTCTTCCCCCACTCCCTACATAATAGAAGGATGATATAAAAAGCAAAATGTCAAACCAACCTCATGACTGTGTACAATAATGAATAGTGAGTTGGGACAATGGAAAGATTTTTTAATTCCCACGATAAGATTGACCGGAAATTTCGTAATGTCATCTTGAAAATGCAAGCTTCATTTGAAGACTCTAAAGAGAAAAAAAGGGAAAAGCCACGTTAAAATGTAAAATAAAAATAAAATAAAATAAAATGTAAAGCCAGTAAAATAAAATAAAATATAAAGCCCAAGGTTGTATTCCGGTCACTGTTCAATCATCTTTTGGGATATAGGGCTTAATATCTCTAGCAGAGAAACCTTCCGGAAAGCCTTAGGGTCTTGGAAACAGGAAGCCTATTGGACATGGGAAATTAACTAATACAGTTTATCAAAATAAGCAACACATTGTTAGGGTAGGCAAGCTTGGGAAATAGGAGCTCAGCACTGTATAAACAGAATTTGGACGGAAGGGATTCTTCAGTTATCATTGACTCTCTCCTTGTGGTTCATCAGACGAAGGTCATCCTGGCCTAAATGGTGTACTTCCCCTTTCCCTCCATACCTTATTCTTTCAACTCAGCTCCCAGCTTCTCCAAGAAGTCCTCTGTAAGTAACCCAGCCTGCTGCAAGTTGGATTCCCTACTGCACTTATTCCCTAATCACAGACAGGAAGGGAGTTGAATGTGTGCCCAGACTAGCCCTTTCTAGGCATTTAAGCCCCACAGCAATGCTGAAGTAGGCACTAGCAATTGACCCATTTTACAGACTGTGAAACTGAGCTGAGTTATGCAACTGAGCTGAATTATGCAACTGAGAAACGGCAGCAGCAAAGAAGACTCAAAGCTACACTTGTCAAATCCTGCCTTATAAGGTAACATTTTAAAAGATCATTTAAGTTTCCTGTGCTTAGGACCCAGGCCTTCACTTTTTTTTTTTTTCCAAGTTTCAGATATTTATTAGTCAGTGTAATCCCCAATACATCAGCATGATTTCATGCATTGAAAGGAGAAATATTTCCTGTTAAGTAGAGAATTGTGCGGATGGCTTCTGGAACATCTTCATTCTAAGCAGTTTTATAGTGAAACTTTTCTTTTAGAAGTCTGGACCATCTTGCTTCAGTTTGCAATAATCCACATTCACTGAGTAGAATTTGTATTGATCATTAAGAGCCAATTTGTTTCAGGGTTCTGGGTATTGTTCAATCCAGATGTTAGTTGGGACAGAAAGGCCTTGGCTTCTTGATTGTCAGCTCTTCAGCTGCCAAGACTTAGCACAGAGCTGGTCACATGTTTAATGCTTTGTCAAATTTTGTGGATAGATTTACATGTGTAGGCAAGAAGTTTAGTTAAAAAAATTATTTCCTTTTATCCAGAATCAACAGGTGGAAGAATGTAAATTAAAGAGAAACTATTTCTGGATCATTTTTTATTTGGCATTGTCCGTATTGCCTCATTCTTCTATTAGTGAGAATATTAAAGAGTCTGCATATTCTTTTGAGGGGTTTTTAAATGATCACTAGTGTTAATTTCTTATAGTAGTTTTCTGAGACAAGTGTGAAAACATGAGTAGGCTAATTTTAGCTCTTTTTATGGAGAAAGGATCTCAATAAAATATGAGTTCACAAATCAAATTTCCCATACTTTATATCTATGATTTCTCCAACACGCTGACCCTTACACCAAATTTACTGAGGCTAAGAAAATGTCTTACCAGTCCAATCCGGTGAAACACCAAATACTAGGCTGATGACCACTAGGAGGAAGAAAAACAGGTTAGAGAAGTAACAAAGTTTCTCTCTAGGCTCAATTTAAACAATTGTTACTTTAAGTCTAGGATTCTCGGAAAGACATGTATTAATACTGGATTGAGATTTTCTTGGGCAATAAAACAAAAATGCTCAAGTAAATGGTTCTTACTTGACACTGCCCCCAACAGCAAACGGTCTAAGGATTATGTCCTGAGTAGATTCCAAATAAGATCCATTTAGGAGCTGACACCAACAATTAGCATGCACAGACCCTGTTCCACGCTGATATTTCCACTTAAATATATGTGGGAACATGGTCATTTCAGTAGATGCAGAAAAAAAATCTGATAAAACCCAGCACCCTTTCATGATAAAAACTCCTAACCAATGGGTATAAAAGGAACATATCTCAAAATTATGAAAGCCATATGTGACAAACCCACAGCCAACATCATACTGAGTGGGGAAAAGTTGGAATCATTCTCCCTATGAATGGAACAAAACAAGGGTGCCCACTGTCACCACTTCTATTCAATATAATATTAGAAGTCCAAGCCAGAACAATCAGGCAAGAGAAAGAAATAAAGGGCATCCCAATCGGGAAAGCAAAGGTTAAACTATCCTTGTTTGCTGATCTTTTATCTAGAAAACTCTAAAGACTCTACCTAAAGACCCCTGAATTGATAAATAAATTCAGCGAAGTCTCAGATTACAAAATCAATGTATGCAAATCACTATCATTACTGTATATTAACAAAAGTCAAGTGGAGAATCAAATCAAGGACTACTATTCATAATACCTACAAAGAAAATAAAATACCCAGAAAAACACTTAACAATGGAGGTTAAAGATCTCTTCAAGGTGAACTTTAAAACACTGACCAGAGAAATCCCCAATGACACAAACAAATGGAAAAACATCCCCTGCTCATGGATTAGCAGAATCAACAGCATTCAAATGTCCAGATGGCCCACGGTGATTTATAGATTCAATGCAATCCTCGTCAAAATACCAGTGTAATATTTCACAGATTTAGAAAAAATAATCCTAAACTTCATTTGGAACCAAAAAAGACCCCAAATAGCCAAAGCAATCTTAAGTAAAAAGAACAAATCTGGAAGCATCCCATTATCTGATTTCAAATTACACTACAAGGTTACAGTAACTGAAACAGCATGGTACTGGCATAAAAGTATAGACATAAATGAATGGAACAAAATAGAGAACCCAGAAATAAAACCACAAACCTACAACAAACTGATCTTTGACAAAGCAGACAAGAACATGCACTAGGGAAAGGAAGCTCTATGCAATAAATGGTGATGGGAAAAGTGGACAGATACACACAGAAGAATGAAACAGGACCCTTCTCTCTTACCACACACAGAAGTTAATTTAAGATGATTAAAGATTTAAATGCATGTTATGAAACCATAAAAACTGGAGAAGAAAATGTGGGGAAAACTCTTCTAGATGTCAGCCTAGGCAAAGAATTTATGACTAAGAACCCCAAAGGCAAATAAATATAGCAACAATGAAAGTAAACAAATGTGACTTAATTAAATTAAAAAGCTTCTGCATAGCAAAGGAAAAATCAACAGAATAAACAGATAACCTACAGAATGGGAGAAAATATTCACAAACTATATATCTAACAAAGGAATACTATCCAAAATCTATAGAGAACTCAAACAAATCAGCATGGAAAAAAAAGCATCAAAAGATGAGCAAAAGACACGGGCAGAATTTTTTCTTTTCTTTTCTTTTTTTTTTATTGAATGGTAACTATGTACATTAATGCACTTCTGGGGTACAGTGTGGGGTTTTCACACACAATCTGAAACACTTCCATCAAACTGGTTAACATAGGGCAGACTTTTTTCAAAAGAAGATAGGCAAATGGTTAACATACATATGAAAAAACACTCAATATCACAAACCATAAGAGAAATGCAAATTAAAACCATAATGAGATATCACTTTACCCCTGTTAGAATGTCTTTTATTAAAAGTTCCAAAACAACAGATGCTGGTATGGATGCAGAGAGGAAGGATCACTTAAACACTGTTGGTGGGACTATAAATTAGTACAACCTCTATGGAAAATAGTGTGAAGATTTTTCAAAGAACTAAAAGTAGACCTACCATTCAGTCCAGCAATCCCACTGTTGGGTATCTACCCAAAGGAAAAGAAGTTATTTTATCACACCTGCACTCGAATGTTTATCACAACACAATTCATAACTGTAAAGATGTGGAATCTAAGTGCCCTTCAACTCATGAAGGGAGGGTGCCAAAAATGTATACATATTTTAAGAGATGCTGTCTATGTATTACTTTTTGTTCCCTATAATCAGAGGTATCTGGACGCTGATAGTAACCACGTTGAGCCCCTCTTGTAATTGCAGAAGTCACGTGTGACTTTCATTCATCTTTTGTTACTGGTATAATTTGAGTATAACAATTTCAATAGGTTTTTCCTTTTTTAAAATGTGTATACCTTTTTTTGGCACCCTCTGTGTACAAACACACACACACCATGGAGTACTACTCAGCTTTGAAAGGTAATGATATAATGTCATTGTGCATGAAATTAAAGACCATTATTCTACGTGAAGTATCTCAGAAATGAAAAATCAAACACCAAATGTTCTCACTAGTAAGTGGGAGCTAATGGATGGGTACACAGGGGCACAAAGTGATGCAAAGGACATGAGAAATCAAGAAGCGGGGAGGGCAGATGGGTGGCTGTGGGTTAAAAACTCACCTGTTGGGTACAGTGAACACTATTCTGGTGATGGGCACACCAAAAACTTTGACTTAAGCATTATACAAGTTATTCATGTAATGAAAACACTTGTACCCCTCAATTAATATTTTAAAATTTAGAAAAAAGAAAAAACATATATTTGGGCAATCTTTATACCAAAAAGAATTTCTTTGTTTTGTTTCAATAGTTGGGCTGGTTGAAGGAGCGTCCGGAGCAGCAGTTACCCAACCAGAAAAATTCTCAGGGTATGAATAAGCATGCTTCTAATTAATAAACTTTAAAGGTAAAGATATTACCAAAGATGAGGGAAGAAGAAAGAGTATTAAGAGAAATCACTCTTCAAATCACATCCGAGATAGTCCCTCATTGAGCCTTGTGTCACTCTTGGTTATTTGTTTGTTTTCCTAAAATTAACAGTAGGACCGAAATCCATATAGAATCCAAAACACAGGTTTCCTGTCTACTTTCCACTTAACTCCTGACATTGGGCAGCTGATACTGGGTCTCAGCGACAGTGACATCATAGGCTTGCTCCCATAAGAGCAAAGATAAAAAGTAGCACTTACCCATGAGAATCAAATTAAGTGATTTGATGTCTAAGGCATTCTGGCTCAAATGCATCTTTGTTATTTTTTAAGTCTTTTCTTTACATCTGAAAAAAATCAATGTTAGAGGATCAAAATTCTGAAGTGTTTAATTAAACTGCAAAGATCAAAATTGAGGGGGGGCGGTGATAATGAAAGACCAGGAAGAAACAATAACATCTCTGGCTCTCGGAACTGGACCATTTACCCCATTCATTTTTAAGCAGCCTCTTGGGCTCACATCCCTCCCTGGTCAGGGATTTTATTTTTATCTATTCATTTATTTTTTGAGACAGAGTCTCACTCTGTCACCCTGGGTAGAGTGCTCTGCTGTGATAGCTCACAGCAATCTCAAACTCTTGGGCACAAGTGATCTTCTTGCCTCATTCTCCTAAGTAGGTGGGACCATAGGTGTCCACCACAATGCCCAGCTAGTTTTTAGAGACGGGGTCTCACTCTTGCTCAGGCTGTTCTCAAACTCCTGAGCTCAAGTGATCTACCCACCTTGGCCTCCCAGAGTGCTAGGATTATAGGAGTGAGCCACTATGCCCAGCCCAGGGAGAAATTTTAAATTTAGCTTTTTTGGTGGGGAGAGTGTTTAAAAAACAAACTTTGTTCCAAACCTTTACCCAAAAAAGTAGTTAACTCTGAAACATTTAACAGATTTAATTCATATAGCCATAAAACTCAAAATATCAAACAAAAATAGCTTTGTGTGCTTAACCACTTTTAAAAATGAAACTTTAAGTGGAAACATGTAGAGACTCCCACATAATTTGGAAGCCATTAGGCAACAAATATTTAATATTAAGCAAAAAGCACTAAAAATACTCAAATTTAGAGAGAATGTCTGTTCAAGTCTTTGATACGCATTTATTTACCCATGAGAAAATAGAAATACTATGTTTTTTAAGATCTGAAAACAAATATTTTAATTGCGAAAGAAACCCAGTCTGAATGTTCTTTCTTCACACTAATCTCTCCACCCTTTGTTTTATGCCTGCATACCTCTCACTCTACCATACATCTTTTTTTCAGTTTTTGGCTGGGGCAGGGTTTGAACCCCCCACCTCCAGCATATGGGGCCAGCGCCCTACTCCTTTGAGCCACAGGCACCACCAGTGCCATACACCTTGGTTCAACACAATTGGGTTCACTCAAGTAAGCCCTCTCCATCCCATTTCATGGGTCCCATCTACTAACATTATTCTGTACATTTTTGCACAGCCTTATACTAAGTTTAGCATTTGAACAGGTAACGTCCAGCTCAAAAACTGTAAACATACAAAAAAGTAAATAGTGAAAAGGCTTGTTCCCTTTAGAAAACTACTTTTATAGGGTTTTTTCTTTTCTTTTTTTTTTTCTGGAAAATCCTTCAGAATGTCTTTCTACATAAGCAAAAGTATATATTCTTAATTTCCCAGCCCCTGTTCTACCTTGCTTTTTCCACTTAAACATGCATATGGGAGCTCTTGCCACCAAGAAGAATTTATTTATTTTATTATTATTTAGGAGAAGGAAAGAGAAATGTATCGCTTTGCCGGCAAAGGAGGAAAAGGGCAGACTATCTTTCATAGGGTTCTGCTCTATGGCCATACTCTCATTTACATAATATAACCAGTCCCCTCGGGTGGACATTTGAATCATTTCCATTTTTTTCTGTAAGAAATCCTCTTAAATATGCATCATTTTGCACACATGCAAAAGTATAGAAGATGTTTCAGAAGTAGGCTTGCTAGACAAAGGGCATATCCCTTGTTAATGGAAAAGAAGCTATTCTCTGTAAAATAATTCAAAGAGGCTTATTCTGAGCCAGATTTGGGGACCATGACCCAGAGCCACACCCAAGAAGCCTTGAGCAAGTGGATTTGTTGTGGTGGGTTATGGTTGGTTTTATACATTTCAGGGAGGCAGGAAGTACAGGTAAACTCATACATCATTATGTGGAAGGGGTACATTTGTTTGGCCTGGAAAGGTAGGACACCTCAAAGCAGGGCCCACAGGTTATAGGTGGGTTTAAAGATTCTTCGGTTGACAATTGGCTGAAAGAGTTAGGTTCACATAGACCAGGGGTCTGCAAAAAGGACTGGTGAGTTAGGATAAGGGTCTGTTAATCAGGGACAAACTATAGGACCCATCCCTACACTCAAGTAGTATGCTGTGTGTCTGAGGCCCTGCAGGTGCGCCTTGCAGAGCATTCGGCCTCTTAATGAGTCACAAAGGACATCTCTAAGAAGGAAGGGGGACAGGATGAGGTATGTTTAGTCACCTTTCTCACGACTAGCAACTCAGTTTTAGGGGATCCCCTTGGCCAAGACAGGGTGCAATCGGTTAGCCACCGGTGGGAAGGAGCCTTAAGAGTTTATTTTAGTTCACACAGTTAGGCTTCCAGCGGGAAATTGCACATTCAAGTTAGGATAAACTTTAACTAAGCTAAGGGACTACAGTAGGGTGACCAGATTTTAACATCTGTAAGGTGGGACAACATGGAGGGGGGAAGGAGCAGGGGCGAAGCGGGGGCAGGGGGCGTGGGGCAGGGCCTGACAACAAGGCAAACTTTGATAAGCAGTTCTCGATAATCACTTCTCTGCAATTATTTATTACAGTTTAACATTATAAAATTAACAAAAATAATATAAAACTCATATTCTGGTGAAATAGCCATATGGCGGCCGAAAACCGTATATTCCCTTCTTGTTCTCCAGCCCCTTCGCGCATTCTTTTCAAAAATCGGGACTTTTTAAAAACTCTGTGGGAAGCGGGACAAATTGTTGAAAAGCAGGACCGTCCCACCAAAATCGGGACGTCTGGTCACTCTAGACTACACTCACATTCACTTAACAATGGGAATATGCGGACATTCTGAGAATCATGTGGTCAGACAATTTCACAATTGTGCAAACATTGTAGGGCATGCTTACATAAACCTAGATGGTATCACCTACCATGCACGTAGGCTACTTTATAACCTATTGCTCCTAGGTTACAATCCTGTACAGCTTGTTACTGTATTCTGAATACCACAGGCACTGGAACACACTGGTAAGTATTTGTGTACAAGGCATAGATACAGTAAAAATATGCTCTTAGAACCTTATGGGACCATGGTCATATATGTGGTCCATCCTTGTCTGTAGCATGTGACTGTTTACGAATGTGTGAGCAGGCTGTAGGTAAACCAAAAGGGGGGTCTAGTGCCTGGAGCTCACAATAGTGGGGGCTGTTACTGAAGGGACCCCCGAGGCCAGGGTAGACTCCCACCTCATGAAACAGACCACCTGCTGGGAGACTTTTCAGGCAGGGATTTTCCGAGCACTGGCTGACTGACTACACTCCTGGGACTCCCTGGGTGCTTGGGGTGCCTGGGACTTCCTGGGTGCTTG
>CAUYQV010052728.1:0-45602 GCA_963574575.1 Galagoides demidoff
CCTGGGTTCGAGGCTCTACCTCGGTGTGTATGCCAGGAGAGTCCAGGCTCGGGCGTGGCCCAGGCCTGAAGGCTCGTCCTCGGCTTGCGTGCCAGGAGAGTCCGGGCTTCCCAGGGCCTGAATAAAACTCACCTCTTGCTTCTTACATCGGAGTGTGTCTCGGACTGTTTGCTGGAGGTTATCTGGGAGAATTTTCGGGCATAACAATTCCACTTGTGACCCATAAACCTTGGGCCTGCCTTTCAGGGCCAAATCAATGTTTAACCTCAATGTATTGATTTATTATTTTGCTTGTAATTTTTGCTTTCCAGAAATGTACCCCACCTTTAGAAACTCTCTCTTGTAAGCCATCAGGGAGTTCAGGTGTTAGTGGTAGTTGCCTGGCCTCTTTGGCAATGTCTAGCAAATGCCTTCCTTTCATTCACTGCAAATTTTGGTGTCCGGTTGGCTGCCTGGGGAAACATGCACATTTGGTTCAGTAACAACAGTAGAGAAAGCATAAAGTGCAATCTCTAGATCTAACGCACAAACTTAATAATTAAGACAAAACTGAAATAACAACAGGGACACAAATTTCTAAAACATTTGCGACTTTAATAACATAACTTCCCAGCAGGACTGTGTTGTCTGCTGTGCAGAGAAAACCCCATACACGGAAGCAGTAGGGTTGCAGTGGAGAGTTTAATTCTGCACAGTAATGAGCAAGGAGATAGAAGGAATTTCTCAAATATACCTCCCAAGAATTGGGGAAAAAGTTTTTTGTTTGTTTTTTTTTAGGTTTTTTTATTTTTTAGTAAATCATAGCTGTGTACATTAATGCATTTATGGGGTACAATGTGCTGATTTTATATACAATTTGAAATACTTACATCAAACTGATTAATAAAGTCTTCACTTCACTTTCTTAATTATTTTGTTAAGACATTTATATTCTATGCTTAGTAGATTTGAGTGGACTCTTGTAAAATGCACTGTAGGTGTGGACCAACTAATTTCAATAGAAGTTTTTAAAGATAGCTTGGTCTGCAAAGGATTAGGCAATTGGGTCTGCTGATTGGCTAGGTCCAGAGGAAAATTATAGGGACAAAGAAATAATCTTATTTTGAGTCAATTCCTGGGTGTGGTTTGCAATAGCAGTTGAGTTATTTTCTTGGTAAAAGCAATTGGTCTTAGTGGGTCAATCAACCCACTGGAATGTAAGGCCTGAAGGCAATCTCTAAAACTACCCTTAGGTCTTTGAAAGGTGATGTTATCTAAGGAAAAAGTTAAGAATCTTTATGACCATCAGCTAAGTGACTGTGACTAGCAATTCTAAGAAAGCAAACTGGGGAAGAGTAGCTGTTTATTGTCATTATTTTACTTGAGTCTGTGTCCTTGCAAACTTGAAACTCTTACCATAATTACTAGTTTGTAAGATGTGGTTTCAGACCCCTCAAAGTAGTTAAGACTGCTTTTCAGTGAGAACACTATAGCATGTCCCACGAGTTGCCCATAAAGTCACCCTACTTAGAGAAAAATGGGAAATTGTAGCTAATTATAACTTGTGTTTACAAAATACTCATTACAAAATTTTATAAAGTATTTGCAAAATATTCTCCATGTGTTGTCTACAAATTTCCATTTTCCCTATCTACAGTAACTTTATGGGTGACTTTTGGGACACCTTCTATATGCCACAACAGATGGGACTAGATCTGAATGGTATTAGAAAGAAAATTTAGTCTGTTGGGGCTCAGAAAATAATACCCCTGAATATGATACCTGGACATACTAAGTAGTTTGAACTAGAGGATTTGAAGGCTTCAGAAGCGAGTTCTTTCTGAGCTTGTCCTATCATCTTGTCTTTTACCCATCTACCTCCTGCCAAAGTAAGTTACAGAAAGAATTCCTCTTCCTCAAAACAGATCTGAGAGACCAGAACTCCAATTTCCTGAAGCAAGTCATAAAACCTAAAAAGTTCACTCTGTCTTTTTCCCCTTCTCCCTTATAGACTACGGTTCTGGATAGTTCAGTCCCATTCGTGGGAGTCACTTACACAGACCAACCAAGAAGAATCTGAATGGATGGGCCTTGCTGGATTTTTCCCTCTCACTCTATCATAGATTATACCATTTGTCTAATCATGTCTCTGAACAGCCATCCATTTTTCATTGAAGCTAAGCATGAAAGTAGGCAGTTATCCTTGAGTTTGGGGGGGTCTTCATTTCTGTAAACGTAAATCATTGATTAACAAATATGTTACACTTTTCTCGTGTTTACCTGTGTTAGCCATAACCCTTATGTTGGGTGAGGAAAGGTATCACTCTTCTCCACCCCTCTAAGTGTTGAGCGTAAAAATAAATGATTCAAGCATCCAACATATTATGTTAAAAAAGCAAAAGAATAAGTATATTACGGTTAAGGGAAGCAAAGATACTGGGCTCCCATTCTTGGCCATAAGATACTGCTATCCTTTTTTATCCTTCTTTTGTTTTTGTTGCTTTATTTCTAGACATGCTGGTATGGGGGAGGACAAAATCTTCATCCCTCTACCTTTCTAAGTTCTCAGCTGAGGCCCCTGTAACAAAAGACAGATTAACAAAAGAAAACAAACATAAGTTTATATATATCTCATATATACAAGATGAAAGAAACTCAGGGTATCAGTACCTCAAAAGAGTGGCTTAGAATTTGGAATTAATATCATCTGTTTATAGTTTCTTAAAATAATAAGCTTAAAATACTCCCTGTACCAGAGAGGCATAGATGTGTGACATACTCTGGCCTGTTCCACAGGCTCCTGTCAATTTCCCAGCCACAGCTTGTTGAATTCCTTAGAACGTCCATCACTCTTTTTTCCATTTCTTAGCATCATACTGTTTTCAAAACCTGACTAAATCTGCCATCTTTTGTCAATTAGTCTTCAGGAATAATCAAGCCACCATTTTCAAAAGCACAAAATTTATATCATTCTCCAACCTCAGAGGATATTTAAAATCAATGTTTAATTATGCCCACTCTTGGTGTATACATGTCAACTCTAACTAGATTAGTAGTCACTCTTTAGTAGCCTTACCCTGATCATTTTGTAACACAGACTCTAAAATGACTGATAAAAAATGTTCTTTTGGAAGAGAACTAATACATGTGTGACATGTCAGTGATAATACGTTCCAGTCATTTAAGATATGGAGCAGGAGACAGAAAAGTATACCGGGGGATAGAGCTGTGGCAATGATTCCACCTGTGGCCTCAGAGATTTTGTGATGATATTTCCAGATAAGGACTAGACCTTTAGCCCCATCACTTAAGCTGACTTTGGTGTTACCATTTGATATTCCTCCCAGCCCTTGTCCCATCAACATGGGTTGTGATCTTATTCATTTTGCCACTTTACAAGATTCACTCTGTCAAGGATGTTGCCTCTGGCAAACACAACTTGTCCTAAATGATTTTCAGTAATGCTTCTGTTGTGCCCAAAATTCCCCCAAATCGCCCCGAAAGACAAATCCGAGACACACTCCAATGTAAAAAGCACGAGGTGAGTTTTATTCAGACCGGGTCTGGACTCTCCTGGCCTGCAAGCCGAGGTCAAGCCCCAAACCCGGGGTGTGTGAGGTTTTTATGGGGTACAGAAAGCAAAAAGGGAAGAAGGGTACGAGTATACTTTTGATTGGTGGTTGATGATTTCATTAGTAAAGGAGGATTTAGATTGGTACAGGTGAGGGGTGGGGGATTTCTTAACCAGGGGCTAGCGTTGGTGCAGCCTGATTAGGTGGCTGGAGGGAAATACCTATATTTCAAGGTAATAGAAACTTATTGTTTATTATGACAGCTGTTTGCCTAAGGTGACTCAGTTAACAGCTATGGTTGAGCAACTGGGAATGGAATGGGGGAGGCTGCAGGGTGTGGCTCTGCGGGCTAGGGGCTAGGAACAGAACTTATGCAGTAAACAACAAAATGAAGCTGGTCTGGCTCTCACACTTCAAAACAGGAAGTAGTGTACAAATGTTTGTATCTCAGAACTGTCTTTATCCTTTAGCATCTTTCTTCCAGTCTTCCCAATTTTTCCCTCTCCTGCTGACTTATTAAATAATCTGAATGCATAGCAAAATTGAAAATTATTTTCCAGTGAAGATTTGGGGAAGACCTTCATTCCCATCCTGGCTCAAAAGATGTAGGAAGCAATCAGAACACGCAGGAGAGACTCCAGAGGGGGGAAGTTCCCGAGACAGATGAGCACTTGTTTCTCCTCGGTGATGCTGCTTTCTCTGAGCTGATGGGAGTTGGCTGTCAGGCGATAACCTAGAGAGAGTGTCAGCTTGTCATATCAAAAGCTTTTAGTTTTATTCTAAAGATAGGGGACGATGCAGATTTCCCTGTCATGGAGTTAAATGAAGTTATTCTGAGGATTTTTAAACTGCAAATTGTCTAATAAAAACCAAATGCAGACACAGGTAAGAAGACTTTATTCAAAAGGCTTATTGCAAGAGTAAAGAAAACGATTTGCAGTAAGGGCAAGGGGACCACAGCACCTGGGAGAACACTTCAAATGTGAGATCCACACGCGTCTTCAAGGTTGGGAAGAAAGGAACCTTTCTTTGGTAGAGAAAAAGGAACAGCCTAGAAAGAACTAAGCATGGAGAAGTAGGTTGGAAGTGTGACCCACAGTTTATCAGGGAATGTTTTCCCCTGAAATCAGTGTATGCTCAGAGGTATGCTGGCCCAGGGTTAGAGTAGGTAAAAAGTCAGGGGCTGGGGGAAAAGTAAAGCTTCGTTAAAGTTTGGCCAAATTAAGTTACCAGGTATTTTGCTGAGATTGGGCAGTGGGTACAAAGAATTTAACTAATCATTTATGAGGTAAAAAATGAGAATCAGTGGTTTGGCACCAGTAGCACAGTGGTTATGGTGCCAGCCACATATACCAAGGTTGGCAGGTTCAAACCCAGCCCGGGCCAACTAAACAACGATGACAGCTATAACAAATAATAACCGGGCACTGTGTCAGGTGCCTGTAGTCTCAGCTATTTGGGAGGCTGAGGCAAGAGAATTGCTTGAGCCCAAGAGTTTGATGTTGTTGTGAGCTGTGACATCACAGAACTCTACTCAGGCAACAAAGTGAAACTCTGTATCTCAAAAAAAAAAAAAAGAAGAAGAAGAAAAGAAAAGAAAATCTGTAGAGTCTTTGGCCTTGTCATAGGTATATAAAGGGGACATCTAGGAGTCTTATCTAAGACGTATGGGAAATGATGGTTTCTTCCTTTAAGCTGCTCTAGGAACAAAAAGGGGTGGAAACATATTTTTTAACCTTCAGTGTTTTACAGGATCACAGTGCTTAGGCAGAGTTCAATACTGTTGAAAGAAATGTACATTAATAAAGGAATTAACTGACAATTCTGAGAGTCTCATTATATGACGGCCAGCCCATAGATGACAATAAAACATTGACCCACAACCTCCAAAGCAATCAGTCTGGAAGCCAAATCACAATCTCCTGAATATTTGGGATGGAATTATCAGAACATTCAACTTTCCTGTTTCTTCCAGGTCTCAACTCAGGACTAACCAGAGAAACTAAAATATGTTCCCCAAAGCAACCACACAGGATGTGTCCCCAGCTTCCCCATACCAGGCTTCTCCAGTTGGGGCTTTCCTGAATCCTTCCCTTGTTTATACTATGAAATTGTTCTACTTCCTTTTGTGACTTTGACTCTCCACCAAACACAAGTAATGGTAGCTGGTGCTGTGAACATAGCAAACTCTGAATAAGAAGCCACAGCCTGCTCTTATATTTGGGTGGTCTTTGTTTATTTCCACAGTTTTCCTGGGGACTCCAGGACATAATTGCACTGCCTGTCGCTGCAGACCCCAGCCCTTCAAGGAACACCAACCACGGACCCTTTCAAGTTGCTGCTCACAGCTTCTTGGGTCTACGGTGATGTAGTAAGTCCATACTACATGAGAACTCAACCTTGCTTTGAGTTTCTATCCTGTTTAGTCTCAGTGTATTTCCTGAGTTTTGCTATTGTTTACCATCTTTGTTAGACTCAGGACATTCCTTTTCATCCGTGTTTGCTATTTTGTGCTGCTGTTCTGTGGTGTACTGGGTAAAAACGTTGTATATTATAAGAAGGAGAGTGACAGGACCAGACCCGGATACGGGCTTGATAAGCATGTGATTCCAGACTCACAGACTGTTGAGCTTACATGTCACACTGGTACAGACAAATTTGTTGTGGATCACAAATTGGATAAGATTTTCCACTTATCTCTATGGTTTAGTTATGAGATCTTGGCTCTGACTAACAGAAAGTGTTTTCTTTGGTTGTTTACCTATTTACCAGGCACAAATTCCCTGGTCTGCATTTAGAGGCAGCCAACTATAAAGTTGGGGACTCAAGACTGGAAGTGCACTAACACCACTTTCAAGCAACAATTACAAGCTCTCATCGGGCTTCTGAGGCTAAATCCTCTCATTATAATCCTCATTATTGCTTCAATCTCTCTAGATGCCATATCTTCACCACAGATCACAGACCTTCCATGACAGCTGTGTGGCACATTTGAGTTAACAAAGCTGTTGATTTAAGGGACACCATAGAAAAGAATGGGAAGAAGATTACTCTGGCTCAGTAGAAAGCATATTTTGATTGGCATGCAAAAAACTCAGAATACAATTCTGATTCAAAAATTGCTTCAGCAAAAGAATATTTGGCCACAGCTAACAGGCAATTTGGAAAACTTAAGCTCCAAAAACCAAGCTTACTTTTTAGTTCATGGACCCATTTCTTCTCTTCAGTTTGCCTCCCTACATCCAATTCTTTCCCTTTCCCATTTCATAGGTCAGGTACACAGGCCACTATAGAATTTAAACCAGAGACCTGAGTTAAATTAACAATGATGCTTCAGCATTTATAAAGTTGGACAATATCAACAATCATTTATAAAATTATTTGGAATTCTTTTGGGTGCATGCAACTTAGGGTTACCTCATGTATTCATTTTCTATCACAGGAAATAATACACCATAAATGTTGTGACTTTAAACAATAGACATTTGTCATCTTAAACTCCTATAGGTTAGAATTCCCCAGACGGTCTCACAGGGCTAAAACCAAGATGTCAGCAGAGCCTGGTTCCTTTAGGAAGAATTCATCTCTTTGCCTCTTTCTAAGTTCTAGAAGCTATTCCTATTCTGTCACTCATAGCCTCTTTCACCATCTTTAAAGCAGACCAGTGGGTCCAGTCTTCCTCATGGAACCTTGTCTCTGGTTCTCTTTTATAGTCACATCTCCCTCTTAACTGCAGCCAAGAAAGAGGTTCTCCACTTTTAAGAAATCATGTGCTTTGGTTTGGTTGACTTGTTTTATGCAGGAAGACCTCCCTGTGTCATAGTTCTTGACCTTAATGACATCAGCAAAGCTCCCTGTACCACATAATTATGCATTTTATGTGAGGACACCTCCCTATAAGTGGTATCTGTGAGGCTCACACTGCTGGGAATTTTATCTGTGCTACTAGACTCTACATTGTATCATACAAATATAATAAAATATTGCAAAGAAATCATATAGTTCACTAACATAAGAAGGCCATTTGTTTACATCTTCCTAAGCAGTCTCAGCATGATCTTTTAGCTAGATTATATCTATTGGAAAAGATGCAAGAGAATAACTGCTCTTGAACCCTGTGAAAAGGGACCTGATAACAAATAGGGCAGTGAAGCACCAGAGAGTCAATCATTAGGTTCCCATTTTACAACCAGAGGAAGCAATTCAAAATTCCAGAAAAAAATGTCTGTTATGTTAGAAGATCTCAAGTTACAAATTCTCAGAAACTGTCCAGAAGTAGTCAATCTTTAAAAGTAATTCACAACCCAAACTTTTCAACAAGCAGATGATCTCAGATACTGGACAGTTTCCACACTAAGATGTTGCACCAAACCCCTGTCTAATCCCTGTTATGTTTTTCATTTGCTTGTTTATAACAATTCTTCTCATTTTCTGTAGACATCTGATTTTATCTGTAGACATTGGTTTTATCTTCCAATGTCTCCTTTTCTCTTTTTTTTTTTCCTCTTTATGATAATTGGTAGGTCAGAATGTGCTCATTCTCCTGCCATTTTTAGATTACTCAAATAGAAACCACTGTGCTCAATTTTGCCGATTCCTAAATATGCAAGAAGCTCTGGGTTCGGTGATAAAAACTTCTGGATGATTTCTGTCTTTCAGATGAGACCTTAGGGAATTACAGTCAATGGTCCTTCCATGCACCTATTAGACAAATGAATTTTTTTTTTTTTTGAGACGGAGCCTCAAGCTATCCCCCTGGGTAGAGGGCCATGGCATCACAGCTCACAACAACCTCCAACTCCTGGGCTCAAGCAACCTCCAACTCCTGGGCTCAAGCGAGTCTCCTGCCTCTGCCTCCCAAGTAGCTGGGACCACAGGCTCCCGCCACAACGCCTGGCCTTTTTTTTTTTTTTTTTGGTTGCAGCCATCATTGTTGTTTGGCGGGCCCAGGCTGGGGATTCGAACCTGCCACCTTAGGTGTACGTGGCTGGCGCCTTAGCCAATTGAGCCACAGGCGCTGAGCCAGACAAATGAATTTTAACAAAGCAAACTATGACTTTGCTAGTGCCCTCTTTCAGAAAAAAAGAAAAAAATTAAAAATAAATTTCTAGACTTTATTGATCAGGCACTAGGAAATTCTTAATTTGTCTTTAACAACGTTCTTGGAATTATAGGTGAAATGCTTACCACCTGAAAGGAACTAATGAGAATGGAAATTTGTAATCCAAGTAATGCAAAGTCTTAGGTATGATTACATCATGAATGATTCCTTTCTTCCATGGATTTGCTACTGGATGCTGTGTCCTTTGTGGTCAAGATATTGACCATTGTTTGCCTCAGACTAAAATCTCATGAAATGTAAGATTAATATTTTAAAACTTGTCTATACACAGAGACTCTAAATCTATAAATCCCCATGTCTAAAAATTTTGACTTAGGCACAAGGTACAAAGTGAGACCATCTTTCATTATTCAGGCACTCTAACTGTAGGAATTACTGAATTATTTGAGCAAGAATTAGAACAATGTTCCCCATGAATCACTTCTTAAAGGCTGTAAGAAGTTTATAAAATAAGTCAGCAATACTTATCACTATTATTTCTCTCTTTGAAGGAATGCAGATCATTTTTAGCTCTTGGCATGAGTAGTGAAAGACCATTGCATTGCTCTAGAATTCCTGTTGGCTAATCATGTGTAAATGTGCATTCCTAATACTTCCTTTTGTACCTCAATCAATGAAATAGACAAAGTAGAACTGTATACATAAGTTTAAGAAAACAGCTACTTGGCTTTCTAAGGCATTTCATATCCTGTGGAATTTGTTCCTTGATTTTTCCTAAGAAATTTCGTTCCCTGCTTCTAAAGCATCTGATGAGGATTATTAATTGTTCTAATTTTCATCAGTTGGGCATAATGCTGGTTGGTTGCAGTCTATGTGTTGTTTTAAATACTGCTGCCCAGTGACTGTCTCATCAAATGACTGCCATTAAGATACAACCAAAAGGTCAGGATGTCTTTGCCACATAGTTATCTATGGAGACAACATGACAATCTTTGAGTGGTAAAAATCTGGATTTTTAACCTTCCTTCAATTGGCCAACTTCTTACATGTGAGAAAATGACCAAAACAGCAAATGAGAAACTGGATATATGAATAAGGGTCAGTCTATATCGAACAGTAGAACTCTGGCCTACAACTTCGGCATCAGCCATCCCAGGAAACCAAAACATAGTCTCTGCAGCAAATAGTCCAAGACAACAAACCATGACCTTGGAAGCAACTGTCCCAGATAGAAATCACTTTGTCAGCCAGTTGTCAGGGGCAGAAAGATGTGCTATCTTTCCTCACGTGTCATAGGGTCATGGCTAGTACTCCTGTTACAGAAGATAGGTTGCCAAGAGAAAAACATAAAGGATTTATTTAATAAAAATTTTATGTTACTTAAGAGTCTTCAAAAATGAAGACTCAAATTAAGGTCCACTTTTCTTTTTTTTAATGCTTAAGTTTATTGAAGAATAGGCAGCTGTGTATAGATGTCATTGAACAAACAGGTATGATTTAATTTAATAGACCAAAGGAGAAAATCCCCCAGATCTGTTTATTGAGATTATTTTTGGCTTATTTGTGAAACATTTCTTCATCTTGGTTATGGGGCAGGACTCCACTGGAATGAAGGTCTTTAAGGGAGAGAGGGATATTTCTAGATTTTATGGCTCACTTTCAGGGGAAAAGTGTTCTAATTTCTATGACTTGCCTTAAGAAACAGAAATTCTAGTTTCTATGACTTTGGGGGAGAAGGAAGGGCAAGAGACAGGGGGTCAATAGAAGGTCAGACAGACCTTGCCTCTTTGGCTTTTCCGATTTCCTTCACTTCAAACTGCTTAGTGTGTTCAGGTACCATACTTTGAGATATTATTCTCTGAGTCCCAACACAGTCATCAGTTTCTGAATTTTCATCCCTGCTTCTAGCTCAGGAATATCTAGAGAAGGTGAAATACATTCCCCAATTAAGTTATAGGTTGAATATCCCTTATCTGAAATGCTTAGTACCAGATCCTTTGGAATCTCATAAAGTTTTAGATTTTGGAATACTTGTCTAAACATAATGAGATATCTTGAGAATGGATGCAAGTCAAAACATAAAATTCATTTATGAACCATATATACCTTCTACACATAAAGTAATTTCATACAACAATTTTGTTCATGAAACCAGGTTTTGGGATTTTCTACTTGTGATGTCATATTGACACTCAAAAATTTTCAAAACTTGAAGCATTTCAGATATCAGATTTTCAGATTAGGAATCTCCAGCCCACATACAACATGTCCCAGTTTTATTTGGCCTGCCTTTAACTTCCCCATAACAACAACCTCCTCTAAAAGAGTTCTGGTGCCTTTCCTTTCTTACACTCTGATGTTTTCCCACTCCCCTGTCTTTGGAATCTTTGCCAAATGCAAGTAATGCAGGTTTATTGCCTTGCAATAGGAAGTTCTGGATAAATAACCCCTGTGTGTTCTCACTTGGGTGATCTTCATTTACTTCCACAATATATTTTTTTACATACAAGCTGTTATTTGATTTGAAATTTTCTTCTCAAAGTACCTCTCACATTAGAAGGTAATGAGATTCAGGTGGTGTGAAATTATAAGGCCATTCACTGTGAACAGTTCTCTATTGACAGAGAGAGTTTGCTAAGTCACAGATCTTCCTCCCTTCTAGGAATGGGAGCACAATGCTATTCAAATTGAAGTTTTTAGCGCCCCAGCACTCCATTGCTCACATTGTTTTCTCTGACTTTTGCAAAATGAAATTAACTAAAAATCTTCCTTATCTTTAAGTACGTATATTTTGGATAATGATGTCACAAAACATTTTAAAACAATAAAAATGCCGTGTTTTGTGAAGAAATTTAGAATAAGCAAAAAGTGTATCCGTAGAAAACTGGGCTTTTTTGAGCATAGACTTTCAGATTTTTAATTTTGACTTTTTCTTGGCTTTAAGCTGTTTTATAACTTTGTAAATAGATCATAGGTAACCATGTGAACTAATTCTCATCTATGGACAAAAAAATAAATTCAGTCCTAATGGCTGAGTGTGGTGGCTCACACCTGTAATCTTAGCACCATGGGAGGCTGAGGAAGGCAGATTGAGTTCAAGACCAGCCTGAGCAAGAGCAAGATCCCATCTCTACCAAAAATAGAAAAACTAGTCAGGTGTGTGGTGGGCATCTCTAGTCCCAGCTACTCAGTAGGCTGAGGCAACTGGATCACTTGAGTCCAAGAGTTTGAGGTTGCTGTGAAGTATGGTGATGCTACAGCACTCTACCCAGGGTAACAGAGACAATCTGTCTAAAACAAGCAAAAAAAAATTAAGTCCTGTGGAGGGTCAACTGACCATTCCCTCCCTGAAAAGGGCACTTCTGCTTTTAAATCTAGTTTCCTATGACATCGTGCTTCTTTGAACAAATTGTAAGTTCTGCCCAATTTTATAATTAACAGTGAGTTTAATAAAATATTTAACACATGTTCATCTTATAGATGCATTAAAGTCATAACTTGAGCTTTTAAATTATACTTTCATAGTTTTTAGTCTTAACATCACTGACAAAAATGAAAGCATAACCTATCAACTCAATTAAGTGATAGTATATGCTAAAAGCAATTACTTAACTTTGTTATTCACTTTTCCTTCAGATTATTAATGTTTAGAAATAAAAAGTTCTGAATATTTGGACATAAAGAGAAATTATTAGATCATAGTATATGACACAATTTCACATATTTCAAAGTCTTCTTTAAAATTGAATTAAGAAATAAAAAAAAAGCTCTCTGAAAGAATTTATACATTCCATTATTACCGTGTAGGTAATAGTTCCTCTGTGTCATCTGAGCAAAAGCATACCTTGAAGATTATATGGGCAGCTACTTAATAATTTTGAGGTGAGAAATTGCCAGTAGTTTTATTATATTATAAATTTCCTTTAAAATAGCCTTTCCTCATTTTTTCTTTTGTATATAACCTAAATCCACAAGAACAACTGCCTAAATCGCCACTGTTGCTACACTATTTCTTTCAGGTTGGCAGAGTTTTTGGTTATGTGCCAATTAAAATAAAAATATTTCTGGAAACAATCAAACGTAATCAGGGTTAAAGCCTAACAGAAGCTCATTAAGTCTTGGTAGTTTTAAATACACCATATACCACTTTGATGTTTTCCCTGAATAGGGAAAAGTGATCAAATTAGCAAAAAAGGAGGCTGAAAAGGGATGACTGAATTCTTTGACTTTCTCATGCTTTCTGAATTAAGTGAAAATTAAATGTTAACATCTGGCTAACAAATTCTTTGGAATCTGGAACCACCCAAGGAACATCGCTCAGTGGGTATTCTCCCCTGCTTCTGGAGTCCTAGCCCCTTGGTATTGTTTTATTTCTGCTGTGCTATTGTTGTTGCCATTTCATTTCAGCCTGTCTCTCCCCATCTTGTCCAGCCGACAGGATATCATACTCAGTCATAATCCATCAGATCTCTGCTTCTTTCGAATCCTCAGTTATGTTAGCAAATAGAGAATGATGGCTTCATCATTAACACAAAAAACAAACCAATGCTTGGAGTAGTGGCCACAGTAACAAATAGGATGTTTGATGCCTGATAAATTTGAACAGGAACAGTTCATTTACATTAACAAATGACAGTTTCCAAAGTTCTAATTTAGCATAACCAGGGCTAAGGAAATCGGAAAAGAAAGACAAGAAATAGCTCTGGGGAGAATAATGAGGACGTCTTCATTTGACGGGAAGTTAAGCCGGGCCTGAATTAGTAATGTTAAGCACACTGGATAATTATGCATTAAAGGTAAATCAATAAAGCGACAGAAAGCAAATAACATGGTGAGTGCTGGTGGGATAATAGTTATTTATCTGGGCCATTTAAGTGCAATGCAGGTTGGAGAAAGAGATCTTTGTAAATTGAGAAAGCTTTACTTTTTGTATTTTTTTTTCCAGGAAGTGTCCTTTTATCTTCTTCTTTTAATGTCTTCAAAACGAAATGATCATTCCCATTTTGGAGCAGGAATTGGATGAGATCACTAAGAGCTGATCACATGCAGATATAAGAGCTTCTCCTCATGTAAGAGCCTGAATTAAACCCCTCTCCCCACCACTAACCTCTCTTTCATTCTACACTCTTATTTTGTGTGTTAAGGTGTGTATCTACAAAGAGACATAGAAGTGATGGGTAAAAAAAAAAACTAAAATTTTACTGTATGCCTATTCCTTTCTCTTACATAAACTATAACATAATTCAAGGAGATAGGTACACTTTTTATCCACATTTTATAGATGTGAAAATTGAGGTTTGATTGTTTTTGGTATGGAACATGCTATAGATTTGTGTACATTGATTTTGTAACCTAAGACTTTTCTTAATTTATTTATCAGTTACAAGAGTCTCATTGTGGAATCTTTGGGTTTTGGTCAACTTACCATTTGATCTAGAAATTCTACTACTGAGTATTTACCCAAAGGAACATACATAATTTTATCAAAATAAGCACCTGCATTTACATGTGTATCACATCACAGTTCACAATTGCAAAGATGTGGAATCAACCCCATGTACCCATCAATTTATGAGTGGATTAACAAAATGTGATATATAATGAAATATGCAGTACTAATCAGCCAAGAAGAAGGATGACATAGGGCCTTTTGCAAAAATTGGGATGGAATTGGAGATCATTACTCTCTCTCTCTCTCTCTCTCTAATTTTTTTTTTTTTTTGCATTTTTTGGCCAGGGCTGGGTTTCAACCCACCACCTAACCCACCACCTCCAGTACCATTCTTCCAAGTATCAAGAAAATGCATACTTCTTTAGATAAACACCATACACTCACTATTAAATTGGAACCAATTAATGAACACACAGGTACACAGATGGAAGTAGAAATAAACAGAAATTTATTGGAGGGGAGGAGTAGATGGGTAAAAGCCTATCTAATGGATACTATGAGCACTATGAGGGGGATGAGCATACTCAAAACCAGGACTTATGAATTATAAAAGCAATTTGTGTAACCCCTCAAGATGTTGAACCCTGTAAAACTTTGAAATAAAATAAATAAAAGATAAGATGATGGATATAAATATCCTGTAATATTAAATTGTTAAACCAAAAGCAAAAGAACATTTAAGCTAAAAACAAAAAACAAGATAGCTAACAAATAAAGTACACTTACTAAAGACTAATTACCTCAAGGGGAGCTAGGAGTGGGATGACCTTAATAATTTTTCATTTGTATCTTTATTGTCTGTGAATAATGAGTGCATATTGCTATTTCTTAGGAACTGACAAGGTTTGAACTGAAAACAAGTTGAAGTACAGTATAAACCAAGAAGTGTAAGAATGGCTTATCACAGGTGTATATTAATAAAATACAAAATGGAAATACATCACACATGTATATCTTAGAAGAATGTTAAATTCAACATATCCAAAATGAAACATTTTCACCATCTCATCTGTAGTTTTCCCTAATATTCCTTACCAACATCATTATTACCTATTGCCTTATCCCCTGAAATCCATAGGTCATATTGATTAATCAATAAATATTAATTTAATATTAAATATTAAATTTAATATTAAATAAATAAAATAAATTTATTTTATTAAATATTATTTAATAAATGAAATATTTAAAAATGAAATTTTTTTAAATATTTAAAAAATGAAAATTCCAAGAGAAGTTTAAATAAGCTGGATAATAATCAATATAATTTATAATGTTATAAATAATAAAATCAATATAATAAGATCAATTTGACATTGGTTAAAAATATAAATAAATCTGAAAAGTAATGTAAAATATCAATGTAAAATGTCCACACTTTATACCTTTACTAGTAAAAAATGAGTTTATGTATACCCAAACTTGACATTAAGGACAAAATTTATTTAAAAGGTTAAATAATATGACTGAATTATCAAATAACAATAATGCAATGAAGAATAGAGCTCAATATCCAGAAGAAGTAGACATAGAGAAGATAGTTTGGCATTTGAAATCACTTTTTCTTTGGAAGCATATTATTAAATATTTTCATAAAATTAACATATAATTGTAAATATAGGGTACATAATCATATTTAAATAAATATACTATATAGTGATAAGACTTGGGTACTTAGCATATCCATCTTGTCAACATTTGTCATTTCTTAGTTTTGGAAATATTCAATATCCTCCTTTGAGCTATTTGAAAGTGTGTATTATTGTTACTATAGTCAGCCTACAGAAGTATAGAACACTGGTATTCTATACAGGTATTTCTTCTGTCTAGCTGTAATATTGTATCCATTACCAAATCTCTCCCTATCCCTTCCTCCTCCTATCCTCCCCAGCGGCTGATCTCCTCTGTTCTACATTTTCCTTTTTTGAGACCAAATTTTTGAACTTCAACATATGAGTGTGAGAATATGAGGTGTTCAACTCCCTGTTCCTGGACTATTTCATTTACCACAGTGTTGTCCAGTTCCATCCAGGTTGTTACAAATGATAGGATTTCCTTCTTTCCTGCTGCTGAATAGTATTCCATTATGTACACATACCACATTTTCCTTAACCATTCATCTGTCATACACATAGATTGATTCTATGTCTTGGCCTTTGTGAATAATTCCACAATGACTCTGATGGTATGGATGTCTCTCTGATATAACAATTTTCTTTCTTTGAATAAATGCCCAATAGGAAGCTTTATGTGTCATATGGTAGCTCTATTTGTAGTATTTGAGTAACCTCCACATTGTTCTCCACAGTGACTGTATTACTTTACATTTCCATCACAACTTATAAGAGTTTCCTTTTCTCCACATTCATGCCAGAATTTTTGCCAGGTTCTTGGTGACTGTTGGGAGAAAGAAATTTCAGGGTGTACCACACAAGCCAAGCAAGTGATCGATGTTTTAATTGAAAGTGCAAGGGCACTCTCTCCAGAGAAAAAAAGCAGGCAGGCTAGCTGCACTGGGAGGAGTGGGTTTTGTTCTTTGGAAGTCTCACTAACCGAGAGAAGTAATAGTCAAGGCTAAGTAAGACTTTGGGCAGTAATTTCTATAATTGGGTTCCCTATTGTTTACATTTTTTTTTAATCTGTTTGTCTCAGAACTGTCAGAGGGACTTCAGGGCGGAGAAATTTTAAAACTACAATGTAAACATTATGATAAATAGCCAAAGTGCATGTAAGGGGACAGAGATAGTTGACAAACAGATTGAGGCCAGTTCTTGGCTATAGGTATCTGCCCCTCTAGTTAGCTCCTACCCTGAGGTTGTTTACTTTAACACCTGCACCCAACCTTCAAGGCCCCACATCAGGACTCAGTCCTGTCTCCTTATTTCTCCCTTTAACAAAATGATACTTCATTGTTGTTTTTATTTGTCTGATGATTAATAATGTTGACCAATTTTTCACATGCCTATTAGACATTTTTATGTTTTATTTTCAGGAATGTCTGTTCACATCACTTGCCCATTTTCTAATCAGACTGTTTATTTATTTATTTAATTTATTGATTTTGTTGTTGGTATGTCAGAGGATTTGGATAAAGCCTAAAATATTTATCAGGGATTTTAGTAATTTCTTAGATGACGGTAATAAAATAGAGTTGAAGCCCTGCCAAATAGGGAAAGGCTTGGTAAAATTCTTCAGATCGTGTTCAGATCTTAAAGGGCTCAACCTTCTAAAAAATGTCAACCTGAAGGGTACTCCTGTCACAAGGACAGAAAGCTAGCTCTGAATTATCTCACAGTCCTGGAAATTGTATCAAGGTGTACTTGGCCTGTTCCACCCCACAAAATAAGTAAACATATAAATAAATAAGCATCTTCTTTGGAATAAGATAGCATCATAATACTTTAATTTATTTTTAAATGTGTATTTCTCTATTGTCTTCAAGTATGCTATCTACCACACACACAAAATAGCCATGTTCATGATAAATAAAGAAACATAACTAAAAACTAAGAATAAGAGTCATAACATCTTCAAGGGATCTAGGAAATGTAGCTATCAGTGTCTAAAGTGTTTAGATAGATACAAGGCAAAGCAGATTGTGGTATAAGCTAAAAATATTAAAAGAATCCAGTAAGGGGCGGTGCCTGTGGCTCAAAGGAGTAGGGCCTTCACAGATGTCTTTGAGAATAAAAAAGTAAAATGAATTGACCGAAGTCTGATCAATAGCAGATGTGGATGACAATTCCGAGCTCCTGATTCCCACTGTCATGTGTTCCTCACAGTGTCACATGCACTTCTCACGTATGTATCATTTCTTCTTCAATGAATCCAAACTCCAGTGATCATTTCTTTGATAAATTACTACTATAAAACTCGGTCTCACATTCATTATCTACTCTCTGTTTTATTTACGTTTTCTGGCCCCTTTTATTAAAATAGAACTTTTTGAAGACAAAAACCAAACTTTCCACTTAGAGCCAAAACTTGTGATTAAAGTGATTTTGTATATATATGCAGAAGCACTTTTTTGTTTCTATGTGTGTACATGGGTGAAGAAAGAGGAGATGTAGAATAAATATATAAATTCCTCTTTTATAATGATAATTTTCAGATATTATACAAGAAAAGATCATGAAAATAAATAATGCAAAAAAATTTAAATCATAAACATATTACTTTAAATTAGCTTTTTCTTTTTTTCCTTTTACTTCAAAAGAGGGAAGAAAATCCTAGATTTAAAAACAGAAATGTATTATGGGCTAAATGAATTTAGTTTGTGATTCCTCTTTGAATAAGAGAGCTATAGGCCCAGATGGTATGTAGATTTTACAGTTTAACTATTGATTAAGATTATAAGATGAAAAACAGTTTGCAAGAAAGGGTAGTATCTTTTTAACTCAATACCAAAGTATCATATGTCTAAACCAAATTTTATCTAGAAGGATAAATCAATTGGGAAACACTTCTTGAGCTATAGGAGAGCCATGTTTTTTGAACTGTTGGCTTAAGATTAAGGCCCCTCAAAAACCAAGAGGGATAGATGGAATAGTTCAGGCACAGGAAAATGATTTTGAGAGAAAAGGCACCAGCACTGCTAATAAATTGAGTTCTAACTGACATCCATCAAAATTGTCTAAGGTTATAATCAGGTTCTGTATGGTTTGATCCAGAGTCTTTCCTCTCCATCAGTGCATCATTTATTCTGCAATTCTTATGTTCATTTTATTTATTTACTTATTTTTTTGAGAATCTCAGTATGTTGCCCTCAGTAAAGTGCAGTAATGTCACAGCTCACAGCAACCTCCAATTCTTGGGTTTAAATGACTCCCTTGCCTCAGATTCCCAAGTAGCTACAGTCACCCGCCACAATGCCTGGCTATTTTTTGGTTGTAGTTGTCATTGTTGTTTGGCAGGCCAGGGCTGGGTTTGACCCCACCAGCTCCGGTGTATATGGCTGGTGCCCTAGCCGCTGAGCCACAGGTGCAGAGCCTATTCTGCATTTTTTTATACCTTCCCTGATTTTGTTGCTAAACTAGAATGGTTTGACTTTTTTGAGATTTCTCCCTTTTTATTTAGGATTATTATTTCTAAAATTTTGTTTTAGAGTCCAGGAACATATTGGCTTCTGTCCTGGTCTTTTTTTCTGCTGCTATGCCAGAATACCTGAGACTAGGTAAATTTGAAAGATAAATGTATTGGGCTCAGTGGTATGGAAGCTCCCCTGTGGAGGGCTCTGGGGTTGCATCCTCCCATAGGAGAATACAGAAGGAAAGAGAACATGCAGAACATGAGTGGAAGGGAGAGAAAGGAAGCACAACCTACCCTTTTATCAGGAACCCACTCTCATAACTAACTAACCCAATCTAGAAATAATGAAATAAATCCATTATTGAGGACACAGGCCTATTGACCCACTCATTTTTTAAAGGTCCTATCTCTCAACCCTGTTGCAATGAGAACGAATCATCCACCACATTAACTTTAGGGGACACATTCAAACGTAGCATCTTCCTCTCCCCTCTAAGTCACTGTACACCAAGGAATGTACAGCGTATGCTATGGTCACATGTATTTTAAATGATTTATTGCACCTCCATATGTGAACAAGGCACCACTATGAAGTTAGTAACACTTTAGTAGGGTAGGATGGATCTCAGTGTGAACGATCCAATATGTATCAATTCCCAACTTTAGGGAATTAAAATCGTCCTCCTATTGTTTGATTCTCCTTTCTGCCAAATGTGAGCAGTGATGACAAAAATTTGGAGAAATATGTTTGGCTTTAAACAGCCTATGATAATTACTGTAAACACTTTGGAAGGATATAGTAGGCTAATGTAAGTATTTTATATCAAAGACTTCTCTGAATTTCTACCAAAAATAACATGACCATATTGTGATCATCTCTCCAAATCATACCATTCATCATAAAATTCAATAACAGCAGAATCACTGCATCATCATTAGCATGAGTCAGAGGATTGCATCTAATGCACATAATTTCTGCCAAATTTCTTAGTCAGAGTTAAATAATCTGCATTCATTGTGCTTGCTAACTAAGTTAAGCTGAAAATTCCAGTTTGATCAGAAGGACATGTTTCCAAAGTTCACTGATTTACAAAAGTTAAAATTAAGTTTTCTGCATAGGGAAAAATGCTTCAACATTTAAACCAACCATTCAGGTGGTTTAAATATAATTAAATAGAAAATAGATTGCTAAAATGTCATATAGAATGATAGCATCTTACATAACCTTGAGATTATTAATGAAATTAATACTGCAATATAGTCTCATATTAGTAATTTGAAAGGTGATTTTCTGGGCAAGCACTCATGTTCATGTTCATGTGTGTCTCTGCACCGCATGTGTGTATTCTATCTTCTTGCTAACTGTGGGTAAAATTGTGAACAGAGAACATTTTATCTCGAGGGGTTTCCTTGTCAGACTTTTTCAAAGACTTATTTTCTTCTTTGTTGTCTGGAAATGTCCTAATAACCATCAGAGTGCCAGTCATTCACAGGATTCTTTTCTCCAAGGAATTTTAACTTGCACTTTCATTCCTGTTCATTAAAGGAAAATCATATCCCATTACAGAAGTATCACTGCTTTTGTGGAGAAGTGTTTTAGGCATGAAAAGAGGGATAGAAGATGAAAGGAAGAAAGACAGTGGAGGGAGACGGATAGAGGAGAAAAAGGAAAGACAAAAGAAAGGCAACATGAAGCTCAATGGGAAAGACCTGGAAAGGAAGAGACCAGAAGTGTCATAGCAAAATTGTATACCATGGGGTCACAAATCCTATGGGGAGGCAAATATTATCTTCTTAAAAAATAAATCTAAGGTATATGGCACACCTCCTGGGTGAAGGGCTCAAGTACAACTTAGACTTTACCTAACAAATGCAAACAATGTAACCTAATTGTTTGTAACCATATATTGATCTGAAATTTAAAAAAAAAAGATGGAAAAAGGAGAATATAAGTATCAAAAATAAATATCTTTGAATGAGAAAATGTCTTCAAAAGCATTGTGGGAACTTGTAATCTTTTTAAATTAGTATATGCTGTGTCTGAATGTTTGTGTCCAACCATAATTCATGTACTGAAATGCTAACTCCCAAGGTAGTGGTGTTAGGAAGTGAGATCTTTGGGAGGTGATTGCATCATAAGGGAAAGACCCTCATGAATGAGATTTAGGCCCTTACACAGGAGCCAACAGACAGCTGGCTAGCTCCTTCCACCACGTGAGGACATAGTGAGAAGGTACCATCTACAAACCAAGTAATGAGCCCTCATTTTGAATATGCCAGCACCTTGTTCTTAGACTTTGCATTTTCTAGAACTGCAAGAAATACATTATTTAAAAAAAATAAGAAAAAAGAAACACATTTATGCTATTTATAAATAACCAATCTATGATAACTTTGTTATAGGAGCTCAAATGGACATGACAGTACAAAATTTTAAGCAGAGTATTATACATCATTTCTTTATTCTTCATAGAAAAAAAAATCATTCAGCCTTATCTCATCTATTCTAAGAGTATTAATTCCATGTAAAAATGTAAAAATGATAAGTAAGCATTACTTTATGCATTTTGCAAAAGAGATCATATATACATTTATTTTTTGGATGAACAGACTATTTTTGGAGCAATTTTAGGTTTACAAAAAAAATTGAGCAAAAAGTACAAAGTTCCCACATGCTTCCTTACTTTTCCCCTCTCCAATTTCCCATATAATTAACATATTGCTTTAGTATGATACATTTGTTATAATTAATAGACAGATATTGACACGTTATTATCAACAAAAGACCATAGTTTTTTCCTTTCTTTTTAACTCAGCATATATCATGGTTTGTTCTTGTGTTATACATTCTGTGGGATTTGAGACATGGATAATATGTCAATAATCACTGCGTCATACAGAACAGTTTTAGTGCCTTAAAAATCCTTGTGTTCTATTTATTCATCTCTCCCTTCCTCCCCACCACCTGGTAACCAGCAATCTTTTCCTGACTCCATCCTTTCACCTTTTGAGAAGATAAAATCATACAGTATATAGTATTTCCAGATTGACTTCTTTCACTTATCAATATGAATTTAAGTTTCTTCTATGTATTTTTAGGGCATGAGGTCTTATTTAATTTTAGCATTGAATAATATTCTATTCTATGAATGTACCATTTTGTGTTTATTCACCATCTATCAAAGAATATTACATTAGTTTACTAAGGCTACCATAACAAAATACTACAGACTGGCTGACGCAAATAATCGGAATGCATTTTCTCATAGTTCCATAACAAAATACAGACTGGTTGACTCAAATAATCAGAATGCATTTTCTCATAGTTCCAGAATGTACCATTTTGTGTTTATTCACCATCTATCAAAGAATATTACATTAGTTTACTAAGGCCATCATAACAAAATACTACAGACTGGCTGACTCAAATAATCAGAATGCATTTTCCCAAAATTCTAGAGGCTAGAGGTTCAAGGTGTTGATAGGTTTACTTTCTTTTGAAACCTCTCTCCTTGGCTTGTAGCTGATGCCTTCTCTCTGAGCCCTTAGGGGGTCTTTCTCTGTAAGTACACATTCCCTAGCGCCTCTTCATGTATCCAAACGCATGCCAGCCAGATTAAATCAGGGCCCATTTAAGTGACTCATTAGAAAAAAAAAACCTTTAATAAAATTAATATGAAGGTGCAGATGTTTTCTTTACATCGTTTCCAATTCTAAGGTGAAGTTTGAGTTGTAGTTGAGCCCCTCATACAAAGTGCATGCTGATTTTAAGTTAATCACCTCTTTCAAGATCTGTCTGCCAATGTGATCAAAAATGATCTGGGGCTAAGGGTTATGAATTTGGGGGAACATGTAACATACATTTTATATACTTCTAACTTTTGGCACTTATGATAAAGCTTCTATATATATCCATATGCAAGATTTTGTGTAGACATAAGTTTTCCACTCGTTTGGATAAATATCCAGGAGTACAGTGTCTAGATCATATGTTTGGAGTATATTTAGTTTTGTGAGAAACTTCCGAACTGTCTTCCAACATGGCTTCATCATTTTACATTTACAACAGGAATGGATGGGAGTTCTTATTATTTGATATCTTTGCCAGGATTTGATATTGGTGTTTTATCATTTTCAATATTTTCCATTCTTATAAGTGGGTAGTAGTGTTTCATTGTATTTGAATGAGCATATTTTTATATGCTTTATGTGCTCTCTGTAGACCTTCTTTGGTGTGTATCTGTTCAGGTTCTTCACCTATTTTTTAATTGATTTATATAGTTTCCCATTAGTGAGATTTAAGAGTTGCCTGTGTACTTTGGATGCATCCTTTATCAGATATGTAATCTAAACTTTTTTTAACCTTGAAATAGGGGGCTAGCTTTCTCTATGTCCCACCTCCAGTCCTCATTGCTGCCAGACTTGGAATTAAAATCAGATCCCAGCACATCCACCTGATAGGAGAAACCCCAAAACAAAGATTTACCAAGCCAGAACATACAGGACATTGTTATTTTTATGTTTGAAAAATAATGTTAGATGAAATTTGAGAAGTTAAAGATAGCAGGATGAAACCCAGTGTCTTCACACAGGTGAATACTTGTGACACTCTGGAGTCCTTGGGCTGACTCAAATGACTAAAGGGAGTCTTATAATTTCTTGATTGGTAAACGGAATTCAGATTCAACATAAGATATGTAAATGAGAGTGAGTGCACTTAGCACCCCCATGTGTCCAATATACTACCTCATACAATATATCCCATGCCATGTATACTCCCATGATTAAGTTCTTACATGGGAAATAAATTGTCAAAATGTTTCTAAAACATCTCCATGTTTACTATCAGAATTTTGTGGATTCTCTTAAGGCTGGTAATATATAAGCTCTGACATGTACAAAGAGATCTCTAAGTAACAAAGGCCAACTAGCAGCCTCTAATCAGGATCACTGGAGAGGAGTAAGAGTCATGATCAGCATAATCTAATCTGAAGGTTACTGTTTATGGACAAAGCACAAAGTAGAAGATCAGCCCACTAGATCATTTTTTATTTTTATTTTTGGACAATAAAATAGAAAGCCACAGTTTCTAACTTATTTCTTAAACCTGAATTAGTTCACAAACCCAAAGTTCCTTGAAAGAAGAATCCCTTTACTCTTGAAAAAAGCCAACATAATACCACGATGGTTTGTTACTCTAAAACTTCTTCCTTTATTTCTCACAATGCCTAGAATAACAAGGTGCAAGAAAAAGTTAAATCACCAAAAATGTTAGGACCTTTATGTCCCTCACTTTGTCAGAAGTAAAACAAATGATAGAATAACTAAAGTTATTTGTTGACTTCATGGGAGGAAAAGGGCTTACAAGAACAATAGCTGGGCAAGAACTGTGGAGCTCTATTTTTATGAAAATAGTAAATTCCAAAAGTTCATAGTATGCCTTGTAGAGTTCCAGAGGTGAATGAAACTACTAAGACTTGTGAAATGTTGGAGAAATAGTTATTGTACATCTTTATTACATGTCCATGTGGCCAAATATAAAAAGATGCTCATGACATTGAAGAATAGTGATAGATCTCATGATAAACACCAAAAGCAAAAGAGGATTTCTCACTGGAGAAAAATTCCAGTACACCTGGAATCTGGTGACAAATATTTTGCCATTGTTCTGATAAATAGAGAACAGAAGATACAGTTACACTTGTATCTGGTAAATATAATATTTCACTCTAACTACCATGGTCCGGAGTTCCTCATGCGACTAGGCAAAAAGAAGAAAAGGAAAGAGACATTGTGTCAATGGGTGAGTGATTTTGACTGTTAAGAAAAATATGGTCTTCAACACAATGATGCCAAGGAGAAGTTCTAGATGTCGGGGGATCAACTGGAGCACCTTCTAACACTACAAGGTTTAGTAGTGAAATTTAATAGAGGACTAACAGGCAAATAAATCTATACTGCTATTAGTAGTATAGTAGATATCTTTTGAAGCAATAACAATTTGAAGAAAAGTCAAGAACATTCTGGGAAGCTGGTTAGGGTCTGTGTTTCAATATCCATGCTGGGTCATGAGTATAACTAGTTTGTAAAAAACTAATGAACTATGCATGTGTGTGCATTTTTCTATATTCTATAATTCAATAAAAATGTTTTATTTAAGTAAATAAAAGACTAAGCAACCTAATATGGAAAAGACTATATCACTCAGAAGTAAAGTTATTTTCTGTTGTTTTTCACACTGTTGGTTCACTGTTTCTGAACAGCAAAGCTGCAAGCTGAAGGCAAAAAATAATTTAATGAGAGTTCGAGGGCAAGAGTCATATATACCAGTGATACCATGGTGACTACTTATAGGAAGAGGGGTGGTAGCGTCCATTATAGTTTTCTGTTTTTTGTGTTCTCACAGTTTTTTTTTTTTTTTACTTTATTCCGCTGTGGTTTCATCTTGCTTTCCAATTATTCCTACTCACTATATTCTCATAAAGTGTCTTATTATTGGTTAAATTAATCCTTTAGTCAATATTTTTCAAAATATTGCAAGGGTCATGATAGATACGTACACCTACCTCCAAAATACTGTTGTCAGAGTTGGGTAGAATAGCAGGTATGAATTTCAGTTATTTCCTCTGAGGATGTGTTGAGTGTGTTTTTGGTAACAGGAGGGATAGTGACAGTAGACTAGGAGAAAGCGTCTATGGGTGATGAAGAAGCAAAGGGATTGACTAATGGTCATTTGCCATTTTTCATTTTAATCTCTTCTTCCTAATGGGAAGAATCCTCATAATATTTGGCAATGGTCTTTCCTATATTAGATTGCTTAGTTTTTTTTTTTCACTTAAAAAAATAAAGCATATCTTAATTTAGCTTTAGAAAAGTGGTCATCTCTCTTCAGCTCTCAGAAAAAAGATGAGAAAACTTGATAGGATCATGGGAAATTTGATATTCCTACCAAACACTCAGAATCTGAAATTAGCAATGCAAATGTGTAATTCACACTGGGTAAACGCTGAGTTAGAGGAGTATTGGGTGTCTTTTCACCAGTGATAGTATTCTGGACAGATAGTTCCTGGTGGGGTTTGTGCTTTTTTGCTTCTTTTTCTTCCCAAACTTGCTTAAGATACTATTTTTGAAGCCTGAAATTGCCAAGAGCCAGTTGTGTCTATACTTATGTCTGGGAATATCTCATATCTTTCCTATGTATTGTTTTTTACTGTTTAAAAATACTAGAGTCAATTTTGAAGGTTTGTAACCAGAAATTCTAACCAACATTTATGTATTATCTAAACTGAGTATTACAATAAACTTGGGAAGTAGATATTATTATCCACAATTTGTAGATAAAGAAACTGATTCTTGGAAAGTTTCAACAACTTACCCCAGGTTATATTTTTTCTAAATGTCGGAAAAACAATTTTAACTTCTATATATCTAACTCTAGTTTCCCAATTTTATCATTATGTGAGATCACTTCTAGTAGAATAAAAGCCTGCCTAAAAATAGACCTACCATTTGATCCTGCAATTCCTTTATTAGGTATATTCCCAGATGACAAAAAATCGCATTACAACAAAGATATTGGTATCAGAATGTTCATTGCAGCCCAATTCATAATTGCCAGGTCATGGAAGAAGCCCAAGGGCAATTGATTTCTAGTCAGAAACAATGCAAGCAGGAAAACTGTAACATCACCTTTAAGTACTAAAAAAAGTAAACTGTCAATGTGGAATTCAAAATGAAGGCAAATAGAGAGTTCTTTACACATGCAAAAGCTAAAAGAATTCAGACCCAGCAGAACCACACTACAAAATATGTTAAAGAATGTCCTTCATGTAGAAAAGAAAATGATAGCAGATCAAAATATAAAACTACACAAAGAAATGAAAAGCACAAGAAATAGTACCCAGAGGGATAAATATACAGATGATCTTTGCCCTCCAATGGGTGATGTCCCAATAAACCCCTTATAAATTGAAAAGTAATTTGATAATGCATTTAATATGCCTAACCTACTAAACATCATAGCTTAGCCTAACCTACCCAATCATGCTCAGAAGACAATGACAACCTACAGTTGGGCAAAATCATCTGGGGAGGCATTACAGTGAAAACTAAACAACCCTGATGACTTCATGGCTGATGGGGAGCTACAGCTTTCTGGAGAGAAAGCTGTAGACCAGGAGAGTCTCCTACAGCTTTCTACTGAGCCAGTACCACTTTTCACACCATCTTAAAGTTGAACAATTGCTAAGTTGAACCATCATTGACTCTGGGATCATCTGTATAAAATGTTTTCTTATTATTTAAATCTCTTTAAAAGATAATTTGATTTAGAATAAAAAACATTGTGTTAAGACATTTATACTCTACTCTTAATAGATTTGATATGTACCCTTGCAATATGTGCCATAGGTGAGGTCAAGTAAGTGAGGTGAAGGCTATGTTAACCAGTTTGATGTAAGCATTCCAAATTGTATAAAAAATCAGCACATTGTATTCCATAAATGCATTAATGTACACAGTTATGATTTAATAAAAAATTGTTAAGAGTAAAAATAATTGAAGTGTGTCCTTTGCAATATATGTAAAAGTAAATTTTCAGAGATAGCATAAAGGCCAAGAGGAGATAAATGGAATACACTATTAAAATGTTCTTATATTAATTTGAAGTAGTAAAACTTACTTGAAGGTACATTGTGATAAGTTGATGTATGCAATAAACCCTAAGGCAACTAGTGAAATAGCAAAACAAAGAGTTATAGATCATAAACCAAGGAAGGAAAGAAAATGAATTTAACAACAAAAACCCCTCAATTCCAAAGAAACAAAAAAAGAAAAAAAAGAGGAAATTAAAGAACATATGGGACAAATAGACAACAGATTGCAAAACAATATACTTAAATCTAATATCAATAGTCACATTGCATGTAAATGAATACAGTCACTTTGCATGCATCTAAACACCTCACTAAGAAGGTGGAGATTATTAAAGTGGATATAAAAAGTCAAGCTTTGCTATTGCTATCTACACAAAATTCATTTCAAATATTAAAACACAAAAAAAGGAATAGGAAAATATGATATCATATTAAAACTAGTTTTTAAAAACCAGACTGGTGGTTGTACTAACATCAAAGCAGACTTCAAACAATGAATAGTATCAAGGATAAATAATAAGTTTCAAATGATAAGTGATAAATAATCAGAAGGACATAATATCCTAAATGCCTATGTACCTGAAAACAGTTTCAAAATTCATGAAGCAAAAATTGGATACATAGATTTATAATTATTGTTGAAAGTTTTAGTACCTTTCTGTCAATAACTCATGGAACAAACAGAAAATTTATAAGATATAGGGAGTTTGAATAACACAATGAACCAGTTGAACTAATTAATATTTATAGAACATTATATCCAACAACAGAATATGCTTTCTTTTCAAGTGAAACTGGGATAAAACAAGCCTCAGTACCTTTGAGAGAATATATATCACATACAAAGCATGTTCTTTAAACACGATGGAATTTAAATAGAAATCAATAACTAAAGGATAGTTGAAAATGCCCATATATATGCAAACTAAATAACATACTTCTAAATAAGCCATGGGACAAAGAATAAATAAAAAAGGAAATTAAAAAATACTTGGAACTGAATAACAAAGAGAGCAAAAAAATATCAAAATGTATGGGATTCTTCTATGGAATTACTCAAAAGGAAATTTACAGCACTAAATCCCTAATTTGAAAAGAATAGACTGAAATAAATAAAACTCTAACCAGACTAACCAGGAAAAATCATGGAGAAAACACATATTCTAATATCAAAAATAAGAGGGATGACATCATTATAGAGTCTCTGGATATTAAAAGGATAACAAGGGAATATTTTTAAACAACTTTATGACAATAAATTTGATAACTTATATGATATGGGCAAATTCATTAAAAGACACAAACTTTCAAACTTTATCCACAAGAAACAGATGACCTGACTAGTCCTGTGTCTATTAAAGAAATTTAACTTATAATTACAAATCTTCAAAAAAGGAAACTTAAGATTCTGGAGACTTTACTAGTAAATTCTATCAAACATTTAAGGAAGAAATAAAACCAATTCAACACCAACACTTCCAGAAGATTAAAGAGAAGGGAGTTTCCTCCAAGGCATTTTGTGCAACAAGCATTATCCTGATATAAAAACTGAAGACATTACAAGAAAACTAAAGACCAATGTCCCTCAAAAATATAGGTGTAAGATTATAAATAAAATTTTAACAAATAAAATAAAATATTAAAAGAATATACCATGAATAAGTGGGATTTACCCCAGGAATTCAAGGTTGGTTTAACATTCATAAACATCAATCATTGTGTGTACAGGAGTCCAATTATAAGTTGGACTCAACCTAAAAAATTCAAATATTGTGACCTGGTTGGTTGTTTGTACCTTCACATTAACCTGAAATTAAAAAAGAAAAGAAAAGAGAGAGAGAGAGAAAAAACATCAATCAATTATAATTTACCATGTTACAAAACAAAAAGAAACAATGAAATTATCTCTATAGATCCATAAAAAGCATCTTAGAAACTGAATATTCCTAATAAAAACTCCTAAGAACTTCTGAACTAAGTTCTCAACAAACTGGAAATGGAAGCAAACTTCCTCAAGCTCATAGTATCTTTGAGGTCCAAGGCCTGGAAGAAGTGGTAGTCAGTTGTTGCAAGGTCTGGTGAACACAGTGGATGACAGTTTCAAGTCCACCTTCTGTAGTTTGTTGCTTGTGTAACAGTGTTTTCTTATAAGAGGATTGGCCTGTTGCTCTTGACCAGTCTCAGCTGCTTAATTTCAAGTGTCCTTATCATGTCATCCATTTGGTTGCAGTAGACATCTCCTGTAATTGAATGACCAGGTTTTGTAAAGCAGTAGTAGATAATGCCAGTGCTGGACCACCAAATAGATTAGTTTTGGACTGTCTTTGGTTGGGTATTTCATCATTATCTAATCATTGTGCTCAACACTCATGAATCTATTTTTCATCACACATAATACAGCACAGTATTGCCCTGGGAATCCAAATGCCCCAGAACTTGAACAACTTGGCATCTGAATGAAAAATTTGAACAAATGTTTCCCAAAATCTAAATGCCGCTTTGGAATCTGAACGCCCAGCACGTTCTTTGTGTGTATGTTTTCCTAGCACTCAGGCCACCCATACTGCTTTGTCATTTAGTTCATTGTCGGAAACTGCAGTGAAAGAATCTCATGTGTGATTTTCGCTGCTAATTTTATGCTTTTGTGCCTGTTTTGTGTGTGTTTTGTTTTGTTTTGTTAATATAAGAACAACTAAGCTTACTTGGCATGGATCCTAAAAAGTGTAGTGAGGAAAATAAGAGTGAAAGGAAAGCGGTTAACTTTCTTAACTGAAGTTAAGAAAGATCTTACTGCCAACCATAAAAGCGGTACATGCGTGGCTGATCTCACGATTATGTTTGGATGCTTAAATCGACTGTATGATTTTGAAAAGGAAAGAAGCTATCAAAGCAGCTGATGTGGTGAAAGGGGTTACGACGTGACCTCTAGTTGATCGAAAAGTACAGAAGAGATAGAAAAACTCCTCTTCATTTGGATTAATGAAACACAGCTGGCTGGCGCTGTGATTTCTGAGATGATAATTTGTGAGAAAGCCAAGGTCCTCCACGATGATTTAGTAAAAAGCACGCCTGATACTAGTGCTCAAAAGGAGGAGGAGCTGAAAGCCAGTAGGGGTGGTTTGAGAACTTTAAGGACTGGGATCCAGAGTGTTATGCATGGGGAGGCTGCCAGTTCTAATTTGGAAGCAGCAGAAAAGTCTATTAAGGAGTTTGTGAACAGTGAGGGACATGTTTTGAACAAAGTGTTCAATTTTTATGAAAATAGGCCTTTATATTTTTAGGTTTTTATATTTTTAATTTATTAATTTAGATTTTTATTCAAGTATTACTATTTGTTAATACTTTACCTTAAAATCCAATGTATTTACTATTAAAATCATTGTGAAAATTCAAGTTTGTGGGACCCAGAACTGCATTAATCCAGTTGCTATTATTTTAAAGGAAAAAAATTGTCTCGGAACTCGAATGGGATTCTGAAATGGATTAAGTTCAGACTCCAAGGCATCACAGAACTGGGTTTGGTAACCTTACACACTGATGTGTATGCAGTAATAATTTAACTGAATAATATGTTGTTTTGGTGCTATTCAGCTTGCGGTAACCTATGCATACACCACAGTAGCAGAACATCAAGGAGGGATGGAGAAACAACAGCAAAGGGCTATCTTTGCTGAAAGGGCCTAGAAAATTCTGTCTCAGCTGTATTTAAATAAAAAGTTATAATGTAGATATACACATTTAAAAAATTATTTTTCCTGCAAACCTGATTAGTGAAACAAAGCTTTTGTTAGTTTGATCCAATTTATTCAGTTATTTTTGGCCAAAAAAGTTTTACCCCACAGGTATAGCACAGCGGGTTATACCTTCTCTTTCTTCAGATCTTTACAGAAGTATCCAGTCTATTCAGCACTCTGTCTGCAGAAGTGCTGCCATTTTGGCTGTAGTACCAGCTACTCAGAAGGCTGAAGCAGGAGGATCCCTTGAGCCTAGTAGTTTGAGGTTGCTGTGAGCTAGGCTACCTCCATGCACTCTAGCTTGGAGCAACAAGAGTGTTTTGTTTGTTTGTCTGAGACAGAGTCTGATTCTGTTGCCCAGGCTGGAGTGTAGCAGCATCATTACAGCTCACTCACTACAACCTCCAACTCCTAGGCTCCTTAGCCTACTGAGACAAAATCTCTAAAGATACAAAGTAGAATAAGCAAGTTAGATATTTCACATTATCATGATAATTATTCTGTGCCTGTTAGGCAGAAGCCACTTATAATATTATTTACCAGGAAAGAAATATCATTATTGTAACACAGTTTTACTGATAACTCTTTTAAGATCTTAAATTCTTAATATCAAAATGACAAATGAATCTGTTTTCACATTGTGAGACATAATGCATACCCATTTGCTGCTGATAAAACTATAAAAGAAATAGACAAACTGCTTGAAAAGGTATTTAGAATTTTCCATGGTATTTGTTATTTGCAAATTAAGAATTAAAAGATATTTCAACATGTAAAGCGTACTTGATACAGTAATAATCTATATTCCAAATTGAGAAGAAATAAATCCTAAATTAGGCTGGGCTCAGTATTTTATGCCTATAATCCTAGCACTTGCAGAAGCCAGAGAGGATTGCTTGAGCCCAGAAGTTCCAGACCAGATGAGCAACACAGCAAGACCTTATCTCTATAAAAAAAAAATTAAAAAAAAAAAAAGGTCAGGTATGATGGTATGTGCCTATAGTTCCAGCTATTTGGGAGGCTGAGGCAGGAAGATTGCTTAAGCCCAAGAGTTTGAGGTTACAGTGAACTGAGATTTTGCCACTGGACTCAGCCTGACAAAATAAAAGAACCTATCTTAAAAAAATAAAAAATAAATTAGCTGGGCATGGTGGCACACACCTATAGTCCCAGCTACTCAGAGGATGAGGCAAAAGGATCACTTTAGCCCAGGTATTTGAGGTGAGCTATGATCTCACCATTACACTCCAGTCTGGGTAACAGAGCAAGATCCCATCTCTGATGATCAATCAATAAAATAAATCCTAAACTAAAGGTATAGGTTTACTTTTAATACATGTTTTCTAAAAATATGACAAGTTTAAATTAATTTAAAATCATCTTGAGAAAAAGAGACTCATTATACAAATATTTGTGATAATACATCCTTCAGCAAAGTAGTAATATATGGTTGAACTTTTTTTTGGAAAGAAGACAGTAAGCTTAAGGGCTATACCTTATCTCCTTCAAACACAAAAATGGCATTCTGAATAAATTAACCTAAACAACGCCACAGAAAATAATAATGCCAACTTGGAACTCAACAACTTGCTTCCAACAGTCTTGCTTACTAGTTTTATTAGGGCATAACAGATTTTGTCTAATATATCTGCAATTACCATACTTCCTTTTATTTCAATCCAGTATTTGAACTGTTAGATGATTTACACTTTTCCCGAATCTTTATCTACTGAAGCCTAAGTGGACAAGATTTAACCCAGTGAACAACTTCTTACTGAAGGGAAACTAACCATATAAAACCTTCATGGAGAAACACTTTTCCCCACTACATGGTTAGGAAGCAAAATTCAATAAGCAGTCATTCATAATTTTGCCTCTTTCATAACCACACTTTGCAATATATAAAGGTATTTTAAATATGATTTCAAATCAGGGAAGAGGCCAAGTATAATTGGTTTTCTCCTCAGGAAACCTGAAATCCTACCATTTTAAATAAATGCACTCATTATTCAGCACACTTCTTTCTTTTTTTAAAAGACAGGATCTCCATATGTTGCTCAGGCTGGTCTCAAACTCCTGAGCTCAAGCAATCCTCCTGCCTTGATCAGGAGGCATCCATGTTGATCAAGCCCTTTAAGGCCGTGCTGAAATACCATTAAGGTGAGTACATTCCCAGCAATCAGGTTTTCTCATTGTTAGCACTACTGACATCTTGGGCCTGATAATTCCTTGTTGCAGCAGGCCATCCTATGCACTCCTGCCTCTTCCCCCTAGATGTCAGCAGCACCCCCCACCCAAGTAGTGACAACCAAAAATGTCTCCAGACATTGCCAAGTTCCCTTAGGAACAAACCTGTCTTAGTTGAAAAGCTCTGATTTAAACAAATATCCATTTTAAAAAATCATTGGGGGGTAGGGGGGCAGCACTTGTGGTTCAAGGAGTAGGGCATTTATATACCAGAGGTGGTGGGTTCAAGCCCGGCCCCCGACAAAAATTGCAACAACAACTACAAAAGAATTTAGTCTGGGGGCAGCACCTGTGGCTCAGTAGGTAGGGCACTGGCCCCATATACTGAAGGTGGCAGGTTCAAACCTGGCCCCCGCCAACTGCAACAAAAAATAGCCAGAAGTTGCGGCGGGCGCCTGTAGTCCCACTTACACGGGAGGCTGAGGCAAGAGAATCACCTAAGCCCAGGAGTTGGAGGTTGCTGTGAACTATGACACCACAGCACTCTACTGAGGGTCATAAAGTGAGACTTTGTCTTTAAAAAAAATTAAAAATAAATAAATAAAATTAAAAATTAGTTTGGATTACAGTGTTTGGATTTCTTCTTGTCTCTGATGTAATGATGAATATGGGCAATATAAAGGAGATTTGTGTGGCTGACAGGAAAATAACTCTAGGAGTTATTATAAAGTAAAGAAAGTAAATTACTGAATATGTTCAGAAAAATCCCACTCAGGTAAAAACAAATACAAATGAACATAGTTCCACACAGAAAGGCACAGAAGACCACAGGGATCTATACAGTCAGTCTACTGCCATCACAAATTACCTCTGAGAATGCATGTGAGGTTCAGAGGAGACTGTTGTGTCTAGAATATATGAATTTTTATAATGCTATATTGATGTATTATTTGTATAATTAAAAAAATAAACATGAGAAAGGTCACAGAGCTTTAAAGTTAACCAGACTTTTGAGTCCCAGCTCATGACTTTGAAGTCATTTATTTCAACAGTGGTAGTCCCTCCCCACCCCATTTCCAATTCTATAAAATATAGATGACAAAATGAACTTTGTAACATTGTGACAAAATTAAGTGGGGCACAGAACAGAAAGTAGCCACTTGGAGTACCACTCACAGCACATGTTCAATGATCAGTAGTGGCTATACCTGTAATCTCAGTTTGGGTGAACATGGGTGGTTCCTGGGTTCTGAATACCTGTAACCTCCTCTCTTCCCCTCTTCACTATCATGGTCAAGGTCCACTTCCGGTGCTCTGAATCATCTCAAATGTCTGCTTTGGCATGCGTTTATTTGATAGTGAGGCTATGATCTCTAGATTTGCCACAGGCCAATAAGAGATGCATTAGAAGGCCCAGGAGGAGCCAACTGTGAATACTGGGTTACCTAGGCCAGTGTTTCTCCTGATACAATGTATAGATAATCTCTATCTGAATTATAGCGCAGACAGCCTTGGTCCCATTCCAGTCAAAACCTCTGGGAGTGAGGCCCTAGAATCTGCTTCTCTAACAGAACCACCACCCACCCCTTGGCACTGTAAAGTCTGAGTGAGGAACACAGCCTACGTAACCGATGACAGGTCAAACAGGATGTATATGTATCTCCTACGTCCATGCACTCCACAAAATACCAAGAGAAGACAGCATAGAAGGGAGCCCAGGTCATCCCACCACCTCCCAAATCTGTTGGAGCCATTCCTTCCTCTGGTCCAAAACCTACTGCAACGTTGCTATAGACAAGGCTTAGAGCACTGTGTGTATTGAGAGTACTTGAGGACCTGACTTAGATTACTTCAGAATGGAAACATCCCAGGATTTGAGTCAGATACATTTAGGTTCAACTAGCACTTCTGCCACTCAGTGGAGAAAACACTTACTGTCACTAAGCTTCTGTTTCTTTATCTTTGAAATGGAGAAAATAGCAACTTTTAAGGTTGGGAGGAGCGAAAAAACTATGTATTCCTTTGCAAACACCCTCAACTCCCTGCTTACCCCCATACTTGCCTCATAAAATCCTGACCCTGTGAATGCACAGTCAAAACCACCAGCTTATCTGGCTTATAATAGGTGCTAAATAAATGTTATAATAGTTTGCATGGTTCAGTAACAGGGCTGACCCTGTTTCTCTGAGATAAGCCAAAAATCTGGAAGCTACCCCATTAGAAAGAGAGAAGTCTTTAATGTGTTGTTTCATAATTCTGTTTGCCTACAAATCTATCATTTACTATCACCTATACTAAAGAAATACTTTCCAGTTTTTCCAGTTAGAGACACTCCATTTTCCCCTGTTAGAGAAAACTCCATTTCCTCTCTCAAGAGTCCTTCCTCACGAGCTCCTAGAAAGGCAGGTGTCATATCATTGCTGCCACAGCTGCAGGATGCATGGAAGCAGGCAGTTTTATGTAATCGTCTCCTTAAAAAACTGCCCTTGGCTCTTGCTACCACCTCCTATCAGGACTTCATATGGGAATCACCATACCCCAGGAGAAGACTGGGGAGAAGACTTAGCAGTCAGCAGAACTATAAGCCTAGAGCTCTCACTGCTGGGGCCCATAAAGGAGGTTAGCAGTTCCTCAAAGGGAGAAATTCCTGTTCAGTGAAAGGCAAAACATTTGTTTTTCTTTCTTCTTATTGCTCTTGTCCATAATTTCAGATCTTCGTATCAATAATCCTAATCATCCCTAAAATAGTTGTCATGTTTGTATCTGTTTTCTCAATAGCTTATTTATCTCTTTGTTTCCCACTAAGTTTTACTTCCTGCCAGTTCCTGTTCTCTCATATTTTCACGTCTACTCCCTAACCTCCTAACTAATACTCCCTTCCTGGATTACTCATAGCCCTTGTCTCTTGTCCTAAACCTAATCTACTTTAATCCTTTTCTCATCAAAGTGCCCTTTTACTCTGGGCACTCAAAATTACAGTATGATGTGCTCCTATAATTTTTCAATAAATGATATTACAAATAAGTTACAAATGACATTTTAAGTCACATTCAAAAAGAAAATTTATTTTCCATTTAAAATTCAGTATATCTACCATGAGCCTATAATCTCAGCTACTCAGAGGCTGAGGTAGAAAGACTGTTTGAGCCTAAGAAGTAGTTTGAGCCTAGCCAGGGCAACAGAGAAAGAACTCATCTCTTTAAAAATAGTGGTGTGTGTAATTTTCTCAGATAGTATAGTATCTGTGCATTCTAGTATACTATTCAAATCCTCCAAATATCAATTAAATCAATTGCTCTAACTTAAAAAAAATAGAACAAATTTACTCCCGTTCCATTGTGTAGTTTTACATCCACAGCCAAAACAAATTACTAAAGACAGGTTTCTGTAGCTTTTCCTTCAAAATACTGCATTCAAATTTTTTTCTTTTTAAAATTTATATGTCCCATTGAAGTTTAAATGAAGTGATCTGCAATAAAAACCTAACTGACGTGATATTTTTAGGGCCCTTTTTACTATGAAGTAAACACTCAGAAATCTGAAGATCTACAGTGATTCAGTCTGTAAGCAGGAAGGAAGGCTGCTCATTCATAGAACCTCCCAGCACCCATTGTTTACACAGCCTATTCCATGAGCAGGATGCTGACAGAACACAATTCACAGAATTTCCAAACACAGGTCCAATCATAACAAAGTCTGCAGTTTTTACTTTTGCTTACAGAACCTCTTGCTTGCTCACTCATTAGTTCCAGGGGGAAAAAGAGTTGGTTTTCCAACAACCAAAATCAAAAAACTTCAGAAAATAAGCCTGAACCAATCATGGTATTAAAACATATTTGTAAGACTCTACAATAGAAAGACATCTAGATAGACATAGAGATGTATGCTTTATTAAATATACTTACTACAGGAGATCGAGTGTTTGATAAATACTTTGCCAAGTATAAAAAAATCATTCCTTTGCAAACACCCTCAACTGCCTGCTTACCCCCTTTTCTAAGGACTGTGGTACTTGCCTCATAAAATCCTGACCCTGTGAACGCACTCTACATCTTCTCTTCCCTGGTGCCCACACGGCTGAACACTGCTGGAGATCATCAGACAACTCAGCCGACTATGTTGGCTTTGATTTCTGACCACAAACCTCGAACTGGCTCAGCACTGCCTTGCAAACCCTCCTCTGCTTCCTTGGTCAATTTGCTTGGCCACTTCCTGAGCAATTATTTCTTATTTCTTCCTCTCTCATCACACCACCACTTCTTCCCTGAAACTATTGGTGGAGGATCTCACCCCATATATAGCTGAGAAAACAGTTATTAGCAAGAAATTCTCTCACCTCACCACCAATTTAGAAGCTCACCTGCATATACAGCTCTGTTTTCTGTCTTTCCTCCTGTTTGAACAGAAGAGTGTCTCTACTCCTACACAGTGTGGTGTCCATCTGGGCTCCCACCTCCCCAGGACTCCCTGCAGCGGTGATGGCTGCTCTCTCCCACTTCATCACTGGATTACTAACATCAGCTTACAAATCTGCACAAAGAGCTTCCCTCGCTTAAAAAGAAAAGTTCTCCAGGATCTTACATCTCCGTCCTCCTATTACGGTCCACCTCTGTGGTCTGCATTTAGCACAATTTCCTGAGAAAGCTGTGTGAACTTGCGTTCTCTGCTTCCCCACCTCACATTCTGTCTTCAAACTACTCTAACCTGGATTCTCTCCCTACCACCTCACTGGTCAGAACTCCATGCTGTGTCCACCTGCTCACACACTCAGCAGCACCCGGGGCTGCCTCTCCGCAGGGCTGCTGCCAGGCACCTCCAGGACACAAGTGCACTGCATGCCATGGTGCTGTGCGGTGCACAGCCAGTGCACATGAGCAGGGTGTCCCTGGCTTCTGCTGCTAACACTTTTGTCTTAGATGCTAGTACACTATACTCCATGTGTTCTTTTTATTCATTATAATTTAGCAGATATTTTCTCCTCAACCCAATTTTTAAACATTAGAGAACTCAGAGCTCTGTGATCCCCAGGAGAGCTTGTTTAGTTCCCTGATTTTAGAGGCCATTTATATGTGGATAAAAGGCTCTTCCATGAAGAGCCTGACTCCAGTTTTGGTGTTTTGAGTGGTGAATAGCTTTCAAGTCCATGCTCCCTCATCCCTTTCTGCCTAATGCTTGGGTAGGCAGAGAGGCAGGTGGATAGGCAGACTGATCAAACCCCACAAGGCCCAGCCCCAGGCCAATTCTAGCACCAACCCTGCCTTTCTCCTGCCCTCGAGATCATACGCTGCTGGCTTACCTGACATTTTCAAATGTGTAATAGATACGCCTAAGACTCTAATCCCAGCCTCCCAAACCCCTTCCGCATCTTTTCTACCATCCCTCCATCCTCCCAAAGATTCTACTATCCACATATGTTGCTTCACTCAAAATTTTAGAGTTACCTTTGATTCATCATCCATCCTCTCTCCTGTCCACCACTTCCAATCCCTCGGCAGGTCCAGTCAGTCATACCTTATATACATGTTCTCTAGGGCACTGTGGATACCCTCATCCCAGCCACTAACATCTCTCACCTAGATGCTGTCACAGTCTCCAACCTGCTTCCCCTGTTTTTATTCTTGCCCTTTCATCAAGGTCTATTTTCCATAAGGCAACAGGAGGAAGGAGTGTTAAGATAGAACTCTTCAGGAGTAAACCAATTTTTACAAGTGAAGAATATGTTGGGATTTTTCTTTGTTTATTTGTTTGGGGGGAGCGGGCGGGGGGAATTGGTGTATGTTCACAGCTTTATATCTTGCCCAGGATGAATCTGAGGACTGGGAATACCTGGATCCATCAAAGATACTCAGGATACCTGGATACTCAGGTAGCCTTGACTATCACGAATTGCATTTGCAGGAGCAAGAAAATGGATGCAGTGGTTCTGCAGTAGAAATTTTAGTGAATGTAAAGATAGGGAAAGGGAACACATCACCAACATTACAGAAGGAGATGGTCCCCACATCCATATCCAGGAAATTTCTCACTTGGGAATGTCAGGGACCGGGACGCCAGGTTGCTGGCCCCAGCCTATGAAACTGTCTGGACACAGACTGCTGTGCTACCTTGCTTGGGATCAATTCCCCGTAGGTGCCTGAGGGCTATTCATCTTAGCAAGAGGGGGAGAGAGAGAGAGAGAAAAACAGTCTTCGAGGGGGGATAGACAGTCTTAGTAGAGACTCTTAGTAGGAGAGCAAATCTTAACAGTCTTCAAAGAAGGGCGCTGGGCAGGCGCCTGTGCGCAGGCGAAGCAAAAGAGTCAGAGTAAGCAAGTCCATGAAAGAATGAGAATCCCAACTAACCTCTCCTGCGGCTATTTATAGAGGTGATCCCATGGCTATTTACACCACCGGTGTAGAAACTGCCAACCACTGATGTTCTCATCTCATGCTCTCGTGTTAAAGAGGGCCAAATCCCTTCCCTATGCCCTTATCACCAAGGTGTTACCAAGATGTTACCAAGAGATGTTAACATCTCTGTGTTTCTCATAGTTACAGAGAGTTCAAAGCTTAACTCTTGCTTCTCCTTTCCTTAAGCTATATGGTTTCCTACATGGGAATTCATCAAAAGAGCAGTCAAGGGGATAGCACTGGCAGAGAAGAACTTTCCTTTTTTTTTTTTTTTTTTTTTTTTTTTTGAGACAGAGCCTCAAGCTGTCCCCCTGGGTAGAGTGCCATGGCATCACAGCTCACAGCAACCTCCAACACCTGGGTTCAAGCGAGTCTCCTGCCTCCACCTCCCAAGTAGCTGGGACCACAGTTGCCCACCACAACACCTGGCTATTTTTCGGTTGCAGCCATCACTGTTGTTTGGCAGGCCCGGGCTGGATTTGAAACCGCCACCTTAGGTGTATGTGGCTAGCGCCTTAGCCACTTGAGCCACAGGCACCGAGCCAAGCTTTCCATTTCTTAAACCCACAGTCCAAAAGTCTAGTTCTAAAGACTATAGGATTTCCTCTTGTCAATTAACCAATACTTTGCAAACACTCACACCCCTTTCTTAGCATGTGCCCATTTCCACTTTGCAGCAATGATGGCCAGAAGTGAATTGAGGAGAGTCCAGGACACACAATGCTTGTAGTTGAATCTCTCACACCCTTCCCTGTTCTGCTTGAAACACCCACAGCAGATATTCCTTAGGTCATGAGAAATGATGAGATTGTTGTTGGCTGTGTTCATGTTCAAGATTATATCCACCAGGAACTTCCTCATCCTTGGGTCCATCTGTAGAACACTTCTCAGCTGGAGCTTTAGTTACTTGATCTTGGACACCAGCTTTCCCAACTGGGCAGTAGCGCTGATGTCATTCTTCTAAGAGACCTCAGAGCAAAAGGGACACAGTAAAGCCTCCCCATGGGGCTCCTTCTACAGTGAGTTTGTGCTCTGGAGGCAGCAGAGGTATCCACATTTTACTTACACTAGTTTCTTGAGTTAAGTTTGACATACAAAACATGTACTGGCCTCTTTAAAGTGTTCAGCCACGAACTGTCTCTCTTGTACTAGGTTCTCTTCTGGCTTTGAGCTGTTTCCAGGATAGCAAAGATCTCAAGAATGTGTTTTGAACGCAATAATACTTTCGACAAGACTGGTTACCTGATTCAAGAATGGAGATCCATTAGCCAGGTATAGTGGCACATGCCTATATTCTCAGCTACTTGGGAGGCTAAGGCAGGAAGATCACAGAAGCCCAGGAATTTGAGGTCACAGTGCACTGTGATTGGGCCACTGCACTTCAGCCTGGGTGACAGAGTGAGGCCATATCTCTAAAAAATTAAAAATATTAAAAAGAAACAGAGATCCAGGGAACAATGGAATGAGCACCTTGTATGTGAAATCTAAAATGAGTTACCATGGTGCTTTAGCTACACCACCCTGGGACGATGCATTTCCTGGGGCTCCCAACAGGAGGGGCAGGGACTACAACCAAGGAATCATAAGGTGGAGACCATGTAGCTCAGGGTATGGACCTTCACTTGCTCCCACATTCAAGGGACAAGCAAGTCTATTCACTGCCCAGTTCTTACCATAGATACTTTCAGTTGAAATTTGATAGCCCACTTATGGGAAACCCAGGAGTAAAACAGAAATTGGGCTACAAGTTAAAAGACTTAAGTCCTAGTTTCTGAACTTAACTTTCTAAATGTTTCTTAACATTTAGCGCCTCACTTTTCTCATTTTCAAAGTGAGGACATAACATTTTTCACAGAAAGTTGTTAAATGCAATCACAAACGAACAAACTATAGAACACCACACAAATATAAGCTATATATAATCTGACACTTAAACAAAAAGTACTTGTAATCTGAATGAAGAAGAATTATCATCATCATCATTATTACAGCAGCAACCAATAAAAATCACTATAGAAATTTCAGAGATATAAAGGCATATTTATAAGATAAAAACTCTTGGATCATATAATTATTGCAAAACTCTATTTTCAGCTTTTCTGTCCCCAGATGCTAGTCTTAGCCTACATGGTTTCATTTTCTACTTCATTCTCTGGCCTCTATTCCTCCGCAGATTACATATGAGAATGGCAACAAGCAGAATTTCAATGGACAACTACACATTACTATATTGTTAAATTCAATGGGAAAACAGGATTCTCTGGTCAGAAAATGGCTTTATTATAAAAAGTTTCCTAGAACATATCTACATTCAAAATACAAATCTATTGCACACCTCCTTTTCCTTAGCTTTGGAGATGTAGCAGTAAACAAGAGAGTTAAGGTTGCTGCCCTCACGGGGTTTACACTCCAGTGAAGGCAGAAGAAAGAGGCAATGAATAAAAAAAGATATCAACAAGATGAAGATGATCCTGCTATAAAATAGATGAGCCACTGTGATTAGATTAAAATGGATATGATTTTGTAGGCAAAGGAGTAAGGATTACTCTAAAGACCAAGTACAGGACCCAGACTCAAAAGATAAGGGACCACACCTGCAAAGAGCTTGTGAAGTCATCAGCAAATTCAGCCCAAAGGCAAAAAGGAAACGATAGAAGGCCAGTATAGCCGAGCCAGGGTGAGCAGATGGAAGGAAGAGTGGTAGGAGATGAAGAAAGGAATGATGAAGTAGGCTTCCCGTGGTGGAGCAGTCATTTTCAACAGGTGCACCACCAAAATTTTTAAAGATCAGTATTATCTTCCAAAGAAGTTCAAAGCAAAGTTTTTGTTTTATTCCTTTTTTTTTTTTTTGATCAACATGATTTAAGTGTGCCACAGAAGTTTAACTACAGGTTCAAGTGTGTCGTGAGATAAAAAAGATTGAAAAACATCTTAAAGTAGCACCTTGTACACTGTGATAATAGGAACTGGATGGAATCAAAGGGTAAGAAAAATAACTTGATATATGTTTTTAGAAGTTTTAAGTTTGAGCTTTATTTTGTGGACAGCGGGGAGCAATAAAAAATGTTTCTAAGTTGGGCAGTGGCATGATTTATGCTCTACACAGACTGGGTTGGTAACACTGTGCAAGACAGACTAGAAGGGAAGGAAGGCAGTAGAGTCCAAACTACTAATAACAATCTGGTGCAGTCAAAATATGAAAAGCACCTGAATCACAACGGTAGCAATGAGAATGAAAAAGGAGGCATGGATGGAGGGGCTTTCAACCTGGAGACTGCACGAATGCTGCCACAAGGAAGACACTCAAGGTCAAAGGTGGAGGCCTCGGGACAGGAAGATAGTGTGTTCAGTTATAGCCACTTTCTCCTCCTTCTTTGTCCACACTGTTACCTCACTACATGATTCCAGTACAGCATTCCAGCATTTCCCACCCAAGACTGGGCATGGGTCATCAGGGACCCCATGGCCTGCTGAAGAAGGATGTGGATGGGTTCTTTTGTGTTGTTTTGTGTTAATTCCATTGTTGATGGTGATGTGCTGCAGCCAGGGCCAAAACTCATTGGCTCAGGCAAAGCATGGAAATTAGGTTGCTTATATTTCAGGGGATGGAGGGTTATTTTGGTCATTTTCCTTCTGCTTGAAGAGCAACTTCAGTATTCCCTTTGGTGGGGGTCTGCTAGTGATAAAGTCTGCTATTTTTTGTTCACCTTAAAGTTTCCTTCCCCCCCAATGAAGATCTCATTACACTGTCTCCATCTTCCTTTACTTCTGTGAGAAGTCAACAGTCACAGTCTAATTCAGGGGTCCTCAAACTTTTTAAATAGGGGGCCAGTTCACTGTCCCTCAGACTGCTGGAGGGTCGGACTGCAGGACCCGGGACGAGTTGACTGCTAAGCAGGACAGGCAGCGGTGGCAAAAATATCTGGCGGGTCGGATAAATGCCCTAGGCGGGCTGCATGTGGCCCGTGGGCCATAGTTTGAGGATGTGTGGTCTAATTGGTAAGGCTGGTACTAGGAAAATGCAGAAGAGCACTGTCTTGGGTACAAAACTGTTTCCTCAACCACAGTCCTACCAAAAATGTATTAAGTAACACAGTTCCTCCACATCTTTGCCATGATTTAATGTTCTCACTGGTTTTTGTTTAAGTGATTCTGATAAGTGTATAATAATTTTCTCATTATGTGTGGGTTTGTTTTTTTTTTTTTAACTTCCCTGATGGCTAATGATGTTAAATATCTTTCTGATGCACATCTGCACTTTCTTGGCTCATGTGCTTATTTCACCTTTTTGGTGAAATGTCTGTTTGCCTAATTTCTTACTGGATTTTTCTTTACCATTGAGTTTTGAGACTTAATGTAGTCTGGAAACTAGTCTTTTGTCAAATAAGTGGTTTGCAAATATTTTCTCCCAATCTGCCTTTGCTCTTCAGGTGGGCTTTCATAAAACATAAGTTTTTAGTTTGGATGAGTCCTAACAGTAGATTTTTCCTTTTACACATTATGCTTAGTTATCAAATTAAAAAACTCCATGCTTAGGGTGGTGCCTGTGGCTCAAGGAGTAGGGTGCCAGCCCCATATGCCACAGGTGGTGGGTTCAAACCTGGCCCTGGCCAAAAACTGGTAACAAAACAAAACAACTCCATGCCTAGCTCTAGGTTTAAAGATTTTCTAGGTTTCTTTCTAAACGTTTTATAGTTTAACTTTTTACATAAGTCCCTGATCCATTTTGACTGAATTTTTGTATAAGTTGCGAGGTATAGGTTGATGCCTAATTGTACCAGCACCATTTGTTGACATTTCGCCACTGAATTCCTTCTGTATCTTTGTCAAAAACTTAGTTGAGCAGATTTGTAAGAGTCTATTACTGGGTTTTCTATTCTGTTCCATTCATCAGTGTGTTCAAGTCTCTGCCAATATCACATGAACTAATTATTATAACTAATATATAAAGCCTTATGTTAAATAGAGTGATTCTTCTCACTTGATTCTTCTTTGTCAAGATTGTTACACCTAGTCTAGGGCTTGTGCCTTTCCATATAACTTTTAGAATAAGTCTGTAAATGTCCACAAAATATCTTGCTAGGGTTTTGCTAGGAAATGCTTTAAACTTATAGATCAACTTGTAGAGAGGCTTTCTATACATGAACACTACATGCTTCTCCATTTATTTAGGTCTTTTATATTTTATTTCATTAGAATTTTATAATTTTCAGTATATAGATCTTGTTTTGTTATGTATATATTTAAGTATTTCATTTTCTTTGGAGAGACTATAACTGATATTGTGTTTTTGATTTCAGTTTTCAAATGTTGATTGTTTCTTTTTTTTTTTTTTTTTTTTAGAACGAGCCTCAAACAATACACCTGGGTAGGTTTCCATGGCATAACAGCAAAAAGCAAATGCAAAAAAATTATACATAAAAATGTATATAACAATTATATACATAAACAATAAATTCTTAAACATTAATTGAGTGCATTAAAATTTTATAAAATTATAAATTTAAAAATTTCATTAAATAGATATAGTTTTTTAATTTATATA